>CM070822.1:34229712-34473895 GCA_036326025.1 Chrosomus eos
TGTCAATAGATTTTTGTCATAGTTTTTGTCATTCAAAACTAGGTTTTATTTAGTTATCGTCTCGGTTTCATGTGAAAAAATGTCGTTGGCGAAAATAATTTGTCAACGAAATTAACACTGCTGGCCACAATAAAAGGTCTAAAAGTCTAAATGTCTGGCCAGGAGAACTGCTCAATTTTTGCTTTATGGTCCTCAATCAACGAACCTTTCACACTTCAGCCGGCATGAGACATTCTTTTATAAATATTCTTTTGTTTGAATTCAGCCATTATAGCCTTTATTCAGGCATTATGGCTTGGCCATCAACTCCACTCCAAGCCCACTATCCGCCTATTATCTTAAGTTTTTCAAAAAATATAATAAAAAGCATATTCTTGGGACCTTATGTGAATTCTTGTAACAAAATAGATCGTGAAATAGATATAGCTCCTGCACAACATGTGGATTAGATCTACAATTAGCATCAAGCTGCATAACACAATTTAAAAGATTAATATTACACTTTTACTCAATTCACTTTAAACCACCATAAAGTTTTTTTTATTAACTTCCAATCGCGATCTAATGTGGATTTTAATCTTAGGATGTTGAAATATGTTATATATAGAATTTTATATGCAGCTAATCGCTACACTTGCTTTGCATGTATAATGTACACATTCTTTATTCATATGAAAATACACCGTTAATGCCTATTAAGAGGTTAAAGAAACTGAACTAGACATTTGTATAAATAAACATGTTTATTTAAACAAAAACAACCAATACAAATCTTTATAAAACTTTGCTAAAATGTCAAGTGCAGTAAATGAAAATAAATTAAATAAAAATTGTACATAAAAAGAAACAACCAAAAATACTGTGGTGATTTATTTGCAATCATTTTTGCGCTTGTGCCTCCATTACTGCCACCATGCGCCCCATGAGAATGTGTGTCCGCTCTCATGTCCTGCCGCAAGGCATTGTGGCAGTGAAGAGAATCTGTGCCACGACATTGTTTGTTTTACTTTCACTTTCCTTTTTGCTTGAATGGGTGGAGTAACCTTTTTCAATTAACAACGGAAGGAAGTTGTATATAAGGAAGCGTGACGGACCTGGAAAAGGCGCGTCATCCATTTGTGTACATTGAGAAGTTAGCCAGTTGTGATCATGATAGATTGTTGGGGGAAAGATGGCCGGTTGTCAATCTGATGCTTCCTGTGTTTGAGGTCTGGTGCGTCGTAAAGTTTGACTGAAGCGTTGCACTTCCAGACTGACTGATTTTGAGTGGTTCTAAAAGACAAGTCAAAGCTGCTTATCCGCCTATCTTGGTGTCGAAGATGACACGTGATCCTCTCTAATTGCCTCTTATACCGGCAAACGTGGTCTTTCAAGTGTGAGTTTGCATGTGTAAATTAAGGCCTTTTTTATGTATAAATTTCTTCCCACACTGAGTGCATATGAAAGCGTTCTCTCCAGTGTGAATTCTCATGTGGGAATTAAGGTTTCCTTTATGTGCAAAACTCTGTCCACACTGTAGGCAGGTATAAGGCCTCTCTCCAGTGTGAGTTCTCATGTGGACTATAAGGTTTTCTTTGCGTGCACAACTCTGTCCACACTGTTGGCAGGTGTAAGCCTTTACTCCAGTGTGAATTCTCGTGTGTTTTTTAAGGTTTCCTTTTTGAGTGAAACTCTGTCCACACTGTTGGCAGATGAAAGGCTTCTCTCCAGTGTGAATTCTCATGTGCTTTTTAAGGCTTCCTTTTTTAGTTAAACTCTTTCCACACTGATGGCAGACGCAATAATTCTTAGATACGTTTTTCTGACCTGTTCTTTTTTGTGATGAAGTATTTTCTGTCTGTGTGGATTTTTCTTCAGTCATGACATCATGATGTTCATCACACCGATCTTTCTCATCATTTGCATTCAATTCTTGACTTTCTTCTTTCAGTGTCATCAGGTCTAAAGCAAAAAACAAAACAAAAAAACACGCAAATTAACACGTTTAAGACATCAAAATACTGCATTAACGCATCAAAGCCAACAACATGTATGCTAGATCCTATACCTAATAAGCTAATGAAAGTGGAGTTACCTTATGTTAGAATCTTTTCTCAATTTTGTTAACGGTTTGCTTTCTTTAGAACACATCCAAAAAAGCAAGACAGTCTAAGAAAGCTGTCAGTTATGAAACCCCTTACCACTTGACCCAAGGGAATTGGTTTATTATGGTCCAATCCAAAATCTGCCATTCATATCTACAATATTCAAAAAATGATGTCCTCTCAACTATGTTGAGTTTTAGAGGGACACTGTGCTTCAGTCAGGATAGACCACAACATTCTCTTGCTAAGCTTGAGATTTATGTGGGCATTAGTCAGTCCCTCCAGGATTCCGCGGGCCTTTTTTGTGATTGTTGCGGCCAAAAAAGCCTGATGTTGAGGCCACTTTTCTAAAAAGTTGCGATGTTCTTCTGCATTTCTTTTTAGGTTAAAACAGCAAATGTAGATAGATTTTTACTTAAAGTGCTCTTATTATGCTTTTTTGGCTTTTCCCCTTTCCTTTATTGTGTTACATATCTTTTTTTTGTGCATGTTATAGGTTTACTAAGTGAAAAAAGCCCAAAGTCCACCCGAAGGGACTTATTATGTCCCACAGAAAACACTGTTCACCATCTGCTCTATTGTAGTCCAGAATTTACTACAGAGACAAACGTGCTCACTTTGTAACACACGTTAATGAGAACAAACCCACTAACTAACCTTTAGTAACCTTATAAAGGCAAAACAAACGATTTAAAGACACAGCAAAATCTAACAAACTAAGCTTTTTTTTAAAAACAAGATCTGCACCTGCAAAAATGTAAATAGATCCTCACAAACATTAAGCAGCATTTATGTTGAAAGATGCCAATACTAATAAAGTGCAAAATACAGTTTACTTAGGAATAGCCACAAAAGTTAAATGGTGGAAAAATCTAAAGTTGAATACTGTATTTTAATATATAATATAATATAGCCGAATATCCAATAAAGCTGTTCTCATTTCCTTATTTTTTTTTTTTGTCAGACAATAGAACGAGTAGGCCTAGCTATTTTTTATGTGTACAGTGTCAAAAGCTTTTGACAGATTTATAAACAATGCAGCACAGTGCTTTCCCTCATCTAATGCATTAGCAATATCATTCACAACAAGCATTGTGGCTGTGGTGGTGCTGTGTTTAGGTCTAAAACCAGACTTTTTGATACTAAGCAAATTATTTTAAAATTTATTATCATCTTTTAGATGCTACATTTACAACTGAGCTGATTGTAAGATGTGAAAGTCAAGTTTGTTTAGTGCACAATTTGTGTTTCATCAGAACTGTTTGTGTTGCTTTGAAATATTCAAACAGTTTGATTTAAAACATCTATTATGTTGAAGTTTGTTGTGAAGTTAAAGGGACACTCCACTTTTTTTTTTTAAATACCGTAATTCCTCAAATAAAAACCGGTATTCAAATAAACGCCGGGCCTCTGATAGTGGCCGGGTACGTGGTCAACGCGACAAATAAAGGCCGGTCTCAAATTAAGGCCGGGGAAAAATTAGTGTACACTCAAAGACGGACGCGCTCAGCGCTTGTCATATATCACAACTACTATTCAGTGTTTTTAACCACGTTTATTTTAGGTTTCAGACATTTAAATAGATAAGATTTATAGCAAAACAATACATTTATAGTTTGTAAAATACACAATGGTGTCTATGGAAGCAGCAATAATCCATTCAAATATATTTGGCGACGTGTTTTATTCATATCAGATACACAGTGTAAGTATAAAGTTTACTCTATTCTTCTCCCAGTTCACCGGCCATTTACTTTCATGCATTTCGGGAGAAACTGAAGAATTCACGCGCTGTGTAACGTACAAATCCAACAGACAGGAATCTCTTGACTGCGGTGCCGATCTCACGTTACAGATCAGGATCAATTATAAAGGGTTTTAAACGACAAAACAAACTCACTTACACTTATTTGAGAGTCAGAATAGAAGATAGTTGATGACATGGTAAGCAAGTTTGTTAATATTTAGAAATAAAAGCGCTACATCTGTCATACAGCGCTATTTTGGCTGTGGTGAACAGTGCCAAGCATGACGCGTCACCATGGAAACTTGGCTGGCGGGCGGGCGGGGATCGCGAATTAGAAATAAAGGCCTGACTCTAATAAAAGCCTGCTTCAAATAAAAGCCGGCTACCATCTGCAGTTCAGGTAAATAAAGGCCCCGGTCTTTATTTGAGGAATTACGGTAGGCTCATTTTACAACTCCCCCAGAGTTAAACAGTTGAGTTTTACCGTTTTTGAATCCATTCAGCCGATTTTCTGATATTTAGAAGAATATCAGTAACCAGACAGTTTCTGGTCCCATTGACTTCCATAGTAGGACAAAATATATACTATGGGAGTCAATGAGACCAGAAACTGTCTGCTTACTGATATTCTTCTAAATATCAGAAAAACGGCTGAATGGATTCAGAAATGGTAAAACTCAACAGTTTAACTCTGGGGGAGTTGTAAATGAGCCTATTTCCAAAAAAAGTGGAGTATCCCTTTAATGTAACTCTACCATGATGTGTCAGCGGGAAAAATGTTTTATTATATTGTTTATGTGCTAATGTTTTTGACTAAATGATTGCTTGATAAGGCTAAATGAATAACGAGTGCTTCAAGACTGGTATGACATAGATGAGAAGAAAAAAAAAATTCCTTATAGACAACTGAAAAGTTTATCACTAACATTTACTTTATTCAAAAATGTCCAAAAGAAAACCAACCTGTTTTTTCCTCAGTTTCTTCTTGTTTCACACTGAATACTTCTTCAATCCTAATGTCTTCACTCTCCTCTTTAATGTCTTCACTCTCCTCTTTAATAAGCGCCATCTTTATCAAAGTGTCATATGGATCTCAGTCGCTTCACCGGGAGTTTTTCTGTTTGTTTGTCCTGTTTAAGATGAGAATAATAAATAAAAAAATCCACACTAAATCTCTGGGTTTAAATCTCAATCCGCTCTAGTTTCAGTAGTTCAGTTCACTGGTAAGAGAGTCAGTCAGAGAGAGAGTTAATGGACTTAAATCTCCTAATTAGACTAAAAAAAGCTTACCAGCACTAAAATGTATATTTTACATTTATACTTAATATTTATATTTGGTATTTTAATAAGTACATTTAATATATGACACTATTTTAATAATCACAGTTGTCATTACACATGCGTTGTTTCTCGATGCATTTACATGTTGTGACCAGCACGTGACGTCAGACGGTAGTTCGAGCGCTTTGAATCAATGAATCATTTTTGAAGAATTTGGTTCAATTGACTCGGAGTTTCAAAAGGCTCAGTTTCTCCATCACTACTTGGCATTGAGAGAATTCGTGTTTACCATAAACTGACATAGAGAGCTACATGAGCTGCACATTTTCTATTGTTCATGTGTACATTCGCTTTACTCATAAATAATAACGTCCATACACCGTTACATTCAACAACTATTAAACCATTTTACATGAGAAAAATTCTAAGATTGCCTAAACGGGTTGCATTGATTTAAACACAATGTTTAAGAACACAAACCTTTCTTCAGCCGAATCCTAACAGATACATGAGAGCGGCGCATACTTATGACGTCATGTCGTCAAAATAAAAGCCTCGTTCAGACGCTGCTGTCTAAAATTAAAAAAAATGGATAGAAATGAACATACAATAAACAAATAATTAAAGAGAAGTTTAATTATCTGCAAAATACATCAATTAATGTTGTCCAATGATGTGTTGATATTAAGATATAAATAAATATATAGATAATATTTATATAAAGACATAAAAATATTAAATATATTTGAATATAAAAAAAATTAAGAACCTCAATTTTTTTTAAGAACATTAAGAAAAAAGTGTGAGATTTGTCTAAAAAGCAAAATGGTATACTGCATACCCAGCTAACAAAAAAAAAAACGTCCCCTGAACGTCCACCTCAAATGTCCCCTGGACGTCTTTGTGTAGGGTTCTTTAAACGTTCGCAGGACATTGCGGGGGACGTTTGCGGGATGTTCAGAAAACATTCGGGGACCTTTATGGAACGTTCACTAGAAGTCCTTTTAACATCCTTTTATAGTGTAGCACATGGGCGTCGAACCATTGTATATGGGTGGGAAAACCCTAGTGGAAAAAGTATTTGAAATATATTCCTTTTTTCAAAACAATAAACTTATCTTTGAATCTCTAAATATATTAAAAGTATATTAGCATTATGCTTTTACCTATTTTCACAACAAGCATTCTAGTTAACATATTTCTAAAAAGTGCATATAAGTACATTGGTAATAAATATATATGCTTGGTGCATACCTTTAGTGAAGTTTTAGTGTATTTAAAGAAAACATGCTTATTTTGCAATTACTTAAAATACATTTTTGAGTATGTTGTGTAAGAACATAGCAAAATGATTAAGCTTTTAGTGTGTTAATATATATGTACTTTATAAACACTTAGCCTACTGCAACATATTTTAATTATTTATGTATTAATCATTTTAATATTTTGGGAAAGAAAATTACATTTGCAATGTACCAACTTATAATGTATTAGAAACATTTGTCAACTATCATTAGGCATTGCAATAAGCATACCTAAAATTAATGTTGTTCACTTTTACTTGTTTGTAGGCTACTTGTAAAAGTCTACTTAAAAGGCTGTTGTCCATTACATGATACGTTGTGTACTACTGATATTCCCACAAGGATTTTCAACATCATATTATTTGAAATGCATCAAAGATACATTTTCTAAAGATGTTTACAACAAACAATAGCATAATACAGGTGACTAGTCCTGGGGCATTTTATTTTGTGATTTCACCGGAATGAAGAGTCTCCACAAAGGCGATAGATTGAAGTGCACGTCCGAGCCGCAAGAGAACAACTGTATATGCACTGATAGCAGCGGACACGAGCGCTCAGCTTGAGTTCAAAAACCAACACATTTTAGCGCTAGATCTCTTTTTTAATAGCAAACTAAATGAATGCTCTGCTAGTTAACTGGAGATGTTTTATATATTTGTATTAGGTACAACCGTGCCTCAAAATTTCCAAAAAATGGTGGGTACAAAATGACTCATGACCTAAATCGACGCCTATGTGCGTTACTATGTATTGATTGAATAAACTGTGTAATCCGAACGCACCCCTGGCTCACACAGCTAGTGATGAGCTGGGTTAATAACGAGGTAAGCGATTATGATTGGCTTGTTTCATGTTGCATGGTAGCCAATCGAACCCAGTGTTTTTACACGCATGCCAGCACATGCGCCACACACACACACACAGAGATTCGATGAAGCAGCAGAGAGTCAGGAGCAATCCGATGAAAAGTTGGCATTTTCAAGGTGGAGATATAAGCACTACTTCTGTTCTACTCATTTCAACTGACTTGTGAAAACTGCTCAAAATATATATACTTTAGACATATAGCAACTTTTATTTTAACACTAACGCAAATAGTTACTTTCCCTGGTAACGAGTTGCTTTTATTCTAGAGTATTTCAGTTACTAACTCTTTTGGGAACAAGTAGTGAGTATAACTAATTACTTTTTTTAAGTAACGTTCCCAACACTGTCTATATGTAATGAGTGAAGCTTGAAAAGTCTCCCAAACCATAAACATAATTAAGCTCCACCCATTTTGTCCAGAGAGAGGCAGGACATCATTAAGCACCACTTGAAGTCAGTTGCAACTTCAATTTCATGCTAACTTAAGCTTTTATATATTTTTTTATCAGTGCATAAGTATCAGTTGTCTTCTTTTACAAGGTTATGGTGGACAAACACTTATTTATACCATTAATATCTTAAAACATTTAGGCAAAAGATGCCCAAACAATACATGGTGACATGTTCCGAAATGGAATCTTAATAGTAGGTTAATAGTAGTCTACAGAATGGCATCGTACCACTTTGCCTTAAGCAAGCTATTGTTGAGCCCTATCTTAAAAAAACAACTCTGGACCCATATGATTTAAAAAAAAAACTATCGGTTGTTTAATTTTAAGGTACTTGAAAAAGTTGTGCTTAAACAAATATCCAATTTCTTAACAAAGAATAATATTTTGCATAATACTTTAGGGGTGGACACAGTACAGAGCACTGATGGGCAGTAACGTGTAAGAAGTAACGCGTTACTGTAATCCAATTACTTTTTTCAAGTAACGAGTAAAGTAAGGGATTACAATTGCAAAAACAGTAATTAGATTACTGTTACTTCCCCGTAAGCAGGCTGCGTTACTGCGTTAGTTGAGACTGTCTCGTGCCATGAGTCGTGCGTGAGTGACAATGACATATGAGCGCCGCGACGTCAGTGGTAAACACCGAAATGTGTAGTGTTGAACAAGAGACAACATGGAGCGCTGCAGAGAGACACGCATTTGATTGGTCTCACACGCCACACCCCCGATTTCTCACGCTGAAGTGTCAACCCGGTCGGTCAAATGCCTGAAAGATGAGTTTATCTATAGATCTACTTCTTGATCCACTCGTGATCGACTAGTTATACCGCAAATTAGTTAAGATCTCCTAGAATCTAGAGCGAGCGTGCATGCGAGACAGAGACCGCGTAGCGCGCGCACGTCAGAGAGGGAGAGCGAGAGATCTTGCGTGTGCAGAGAGCATCCTGATCTAGAAACAGGACCCCCGTTGGAGAATGTCAAAATCCCACCTCAAATCTGAGCAAGCACCTGGATAGCAAGCCGGCATAGGAATGTGAAACTTCCTGAAAAAAACCCTGAACCCCCAACTGACATGACATGGCTGTTTTGGTAAACTCATTTTTACTCCTCTCTGCACTTTACTGTTAAAAGACGTAAGTGTTAATAATTTAGAATACAGTCAGGAGAGACTTTCATTTAAATTATTATATTGCTGTATTTTATTTACATCTATTCGAATGAAGGATTTTACAAAAAAATATATTTATTTTATATGCTGGAATATGCAGAAATATAAGTTAACAGAAGAAGGACTTTCTTCATTTCATTAAAATATGGTGGAATGTGCAGAAAATAAGTTTAAATGTTCAACAATTTTCTTCATGTCTGAGACTGTTGCATTTAATTAAAATTTAGCTTGATGCAATGTGCATAAAGTAAAAATATTGAAACTAATAAAACAAGTTTTAAAAAAGAGTGTTTCATTTGATTAAATTTTAGATGATGGAATATGCAGAGAGAATATAATTAGGCTGAAAGGTCTATTGCTTTATAGCGTATTCAGGTCGTGCATCATGTTTTTGAAAAGTAACTTTGTAAAGTAACTTATTACTTTTGAAAATAAGTAATCAGTAAAGTGACTGGATTACTTTCTTGGAGAAGTAATCAGTAATAATTACTATTTCCAAGTAACTTGACCAACACTGGTACAGAGTCAGCCCTTTTAAGGGTTGTTAATGATCTTCTTTTAATTACGGACGCAGGTAATCACGCAGAATTAATTTTATTGGATTTGTCAGCAGCCTTTGACACCATTGATCACCGGATCCGTCTGACTCGCTTAAAATACGCACTTTATCAAGTAACGATAATCATAGTGTAGGTACTTTTAATTATTTTTAGCTCTGTATGTCTGTTAGTTATTATGTGGGGTTTTTTTTCTGTCTGGGACTACATATGGAAATTAGCATTGTAATAACATTGTAAATCCGGCCTATTTACATAAACTTATATTGTACGTTCATCAAATGAATAAAATAAAATAAAAAAAGAAGAAAAAAAATCTCACAGGTGAAATCAGTAGAATTATTGCTAGTGAGTGACGGAGTTCCAATAAATAATATCTCAGATTTGTCCATGTTGAGTTTCAGAAAAATTTAATATAGACAATCTTTTATTTCATGCTTCTATTTTATTATAAGCTGAAGGTGCAACAACATTCAGTGTGGGTTGAGTAGAAGTGAGTACAAACGTGGTTTAAAAAATGTGTTTTCTTTGTGTGCTAAAGTTGACTGTAATTACCATCATGCTTTGTCACACTGATTTACAGACACGCCTGTTTTGCACCTTACGCATGTGTACGACACTCAAACACAGAACCAGGAAACAGGAATCACATGATTTCAGGGAAAGTGAAACTGAAGTGTAACTGAGCTGTTGTGTGTTTGTGTCTCTGTATTCATGCTGTAAAATGGCAGAAGCCAGAATTTCTCATGATGAGTTCATGTGTTCAGTGTGTCTGGATCTCCTGAAGGATCCAGTGACTATCCACTGTGGACACAGTTACTGTAAGATCTGTATTACAGACTTCTGGGATCAGGAGGATGAGAAGAGAGTCTACAGCTGTCCTCAGTGCAGACAGACCTTCAGTCCAAGACCTGCTTTAGCTAAAAACACCATTCTGGCTGAAATGGTGGAGAAACTGAAGAAGACTAAACTTTCTGCCGACTGTTACGCTGGAGCTGGAGATGTGCAGTGTGACGTCTGTACGGGAAGAAAACACAAAGCCGTCAAGTCCTGTCTGGTGTGTCTGAACTCTTACTGTCAGAATCACCTCGAACAACATGAGAGTTGGTTTAAAGGAAAGAGACACAATCTGACTGATGCCACTGGACGACTGCAGGAGATGATCTGCCAGAAACACGACAAACTCCTCGAGGTTTTCTGCCGCACTGATCAGAAGTGTTTATGTTTGCTGTGTGTGATGGATGAACATAAAAACCACGACACTGTATCAGCGGCAGCACAGAGGACAGAGAATCAGGTATGAACTTAGAGTCGCATTATTATCATTTACAGGCTCATAGTTTTGTTTATGGGGTCTACTAGAATACATTTACATCATTTAATTGTTTTCACCCTCTGTCTGAACACTGTTTTAGGGTGTTTACACAACAATGATATGCTTAAAACTGAGAAGTTTTTCATTTGAGTTTTTTGTGTACAGACGACACCACTGTCAAAACAATCCCCATTCGCCTTATTGACCTACGTCACCAGCTTAAACCAAAACGAGGCTGTGGGGTACGGAAGTAACGTTGGCCCTCTGTAGGCTACAGTCATAACGTTACCTTACCTTAACAGGCCTCTATGGAACAACGTCACACTAACCTATCATTTCACCAACAAACAGAAGTTTTATCTGAAAACTAATCAAAAAGAAATCACTGGAAACGACTGAAAAGTGACCGTTTGCTGGCATTTTTGTTGTTTACTTGAATATTTAAAACCCAAGCATCGATGTTTTACCACAGGTTTACAATAAAAGAATGTGCATGGACTTGATTCTTGGAGAAGGAGAAATGAAACCTTTTTAATCCTATATATATATTCTATATATATATGTATAACTATGTGATACCTGTATCTAATGTTCCATCTCATGACTTTCCTTTATGTGTTTTGTCTGTGTGTCCTTGTAAACTCTAATGGGTTAACGTTTGAGACATGGCTTGCATACTATGAGAAACCCAGGGTCGTATAGTGGCATGTTTAGTCTTTATAAACTCCAATCTTCGTTACCCATTTGTTGATTTACATTACATCTTGCTAACTTTGTGACGCAGGGGTATTATAAGAAATCTTGAAGGTTCTTTCTCTTAAACACCCAATGAACTGACATATTCAAATGTCCTGCGCGATTCACCAGAACACTTAACTGTGGGTTCAAGTTTCAAAGGAATTTCACGAACCCCCCTGTTGTGTGCTCAATGCACGCAGATCCAAACACACACACATAAGATCGTTTCTCCCATATCCTCACTGAAAGACTTTTACTATGATATATTCGAAATGTTTACTATGATATTTGATATGTCCCATTGTTAAATGTAAACGTATTGTAGTTCTAAATGAACAGAGGTGCCTCTAGATGCATTTTTAATGTAACAGTATCATCCAATTTATACGTCGTTTTTCATACCTTTAGAATCCTCTTGATCTGACCAAACCATATATATATATATATGTGTGTACAAACCGTAAGATGTGTGTTACTATGTTTTATCATCTCTGGAGTAAAATTGAACGCATTTTACGTCACCGTCATAAAACATGCAAAGTCGATCTAGATGGGACAAAGGAAAACTTTTGCCGCGCACTTTTCTCCCAGCTGATTGGTGCATTCACGCCAGAAGAGGCGTGAACCGAAATGTCTTTAAACAGACGCGCCGAGCTGCAACTCTCTCTCTTACCTTGTGAACTCTCGTACCTCCTCCTCGCATGATGTGACTCCTTCGGGATTCCCCTTCGGGGATCTTTTTCTTTTGTTTGTTTAAAGGTGCCCTAGAATGTTTGTTTTTTATTATTTTATATTGTTTCCTGGGTTGCCCTTATAATGTTAGTATGTTTTTTAGATCAAAAATAGTCATAATTTAGAAATAAAAGGCATTTTTCCTAGCCTGATTTTAGTCTCTGGATTGAACACTCTGTTTGAAGGGGCTGCTGTGATTGGCTGACATGCTTGCATATGAAATATGACATGTGAAACTCTCTCGAATACTTTTACTACAGCTGTTATACATTTTAACTATTACAGCTATCGAGATTAACGAATCGTGAGACGTTTTTAAAGTATTTAAATCTATTTCCATCACATAAAATGTTGCTGTGATGAGCATTGAGCAGATGACAGTCTGTTGATCGCGAGACAACGCAGTTTCTCTCTCTAATGCTTTCACCAATGCAAACGATGACATACAGTAAGAGCTTCGTTGTGCAGTGTAACAGCGTCATTGATTTCATAAGGAGTTTGGCAAGAGAGATAAACTCGCGCTGTGTGGATTGTTCTTTGACCGCTTTCTGTATAGTTTATTCACTGAGAATTAGCCTAACGTTAGTTATGTATGCGTTACTTGGGCCCGGTTGCATAAACATAGCCATTACGTTAAGACAGTGTCTTAAGTTCTAGTATGACCCACTAGCAGTTAGTCAGGAGCAGTCAGACTTACTTTTCAGTATCAAATTAGGCCAATCTACGTTTTTATGTAACTGATCTTAAAAAGCTATGAACAGTCTAAAAGAAACAAATTTGATGTCTAACTTGTAAGACTAGTCTTAGAGGTTTATGCAACCGGCCCTTGGAGTTTGCTATTACTGTACTAGGATCTTGCGCTGGATCTAACACAGTGTAAATTATCTTTAATAAAATCACTACTTACCGGTTGCGGGAATATATAGTTGGAATTACCCCCTTCTTCAGTTTAAGATGCTGTCCGTGGTGAAATGAGCAGAGCAAACTAACAACTTCGAATTAAACTGTTGCGGTATCCGATTATAGATAAACATCAACCACTCCTGTTGACATTCCTTTTCTGTGGGAAGGGTATGAAAAGTCCTCACATCCCCTGCACAGCCTGGAACATAGCATTTATTTCCATGATCTGCCATTTTCTCTCTGATCCTCGCTTGTTCCGATGATTCGGCTGTGCACTGCTTGTCATTGAGGGCTGGGATATGCAAATCTTTGGTGGCGTGATCCCCGGCTGTCGCGTCACAGTCGGTATTATGTGGAGATTCGCCTGTTTTTCAGGGGTGTTTTTTAAAAACGAGATTTAAATAAGAAGGAGAAAACAATGGTGTTTGAAACTCACTGTATGTCATGTACTGAACTCTTGTTATTTAACTATGCCAACATAAATTCAATTTCACATTCTAGGGCACGATTAAGATTTGTTTTTCCTTTCGACTTTGTTCATTGCCCCGGACGGGTAAATTAACTTAGCCGGAATTGTTTCTTTGGTAATTCACGTCAGACGTTCAAACCTTTGTTTGAAGCACGCGCCTCGGACACCTCCGCAGCCCACGTGACGAGACAGACGGAACTTATCCACAGGCCTTCGAAGCAGCCACACCAGAGTTCTGTGCAATTATAGATCTTATCGAGCTTTTAGAGCGTTAAGATTGTGTTTTTCCGTGTTGTCTCTTGAAAGGTTTGACTGTCTGGGTGAATTTTACCAAGCTGTGATCCATACGGATCTCCAAGCTTCTCTCCATCTCTCTCTCTCACACTCACATGTTTCTTTCACTTTCAATCTGTCCGTGTTTTGTTTGTTCTTTGTTTGTATATACATATATTCCATGTAACGTTGGTAACTGTATACGTAGTGTACTCCTTTATTAAATACATTAAATACATTATATTCATTTATTGATTGACTGTCTGTGTCGCTCATATTCAAGTCACTTTGATGTCGCGATCCTTCAGCTACGTGCTGTACAATTGGTTGATACTTAAATAGTGATTTTTATAGAACAATAAAGTGATACCCTCATGGCCAGAGGACTAAACTGAAAATCTATAAAGGGGATAATCTTTCATGAGGTTTGATAGATATCTGATGATCTGTCTTGCTGGACAAGCAGATGGTTCGATCATAAATCAATCCCATTAGAGATTATCCTGATAAATTATCTATTTTGGACAATTGACATTTTAATATTTAATTATAACCCGTTAGGATTGAGTATTGATATACAATTGAGCTAATTTTAACCTGTCTGTAAAATATGTGTACATATGCAGTTAATTATAATCCTTTGTGAGTAACTGTCTATGTATGTTTATGAATGCAGATGCATGTAACATTATCCCCTTCTTTGGGTGATCTAACATGTATGATTATCTGGTTCGAACCTGTATGAATAATTATTAATTATGAATTATTGATACATATTTCCCCAAAACCCGAGCCGGATACTCTACATCCGCTATAAAGAGGCGAGACGTAGGCTACTGACAGATAAAATAAAAACATGATTGTGATAGCCTTTGTAGTGGCCGTTTGTCAACAAACAAAAGAAAATTAAACTTAAATCAAACCTTCAAACGACAACTTCTAGCACCCTGGGCAGGTGATGTACGCAGGCAAGAAATAAAATCAAATTCAAAGCTGAATTCAGGGTTTGTGGCTGGTTTATTTGTTCCAACTGAGCAAGCAATACAGCATCTCTCGCGCTGGTAGAAAACCATGTGCCCATCACCCAGGTGCTACAGGCCACTTCCTACTTCCTACCTATATTCACCTTCACCTGTGCCCACTACTGCCCTCAGGTGTCTAAATCAAACATTGTAGTTATTAAACTAACCAAAAATTAACTAAATATAAAAATAAAAACACAATTAACTAAACAAAGAAACATTACCAAATTATATTACTAATGTGAACAAAATCATAATAATAAATTAATTAACAAAATTACCAATACTGAGAGCAAACTAATGTAGCTCCAACAGCCTTTGTTATTGGTCTGGGGCCGTATTCACAAAGAATTTTACGGCTAAAAGTAGCTCCTAACTGGCGAATTTAGGAGCAACTCTTAAAAATAATGGGCGTGTCACTCCTAACTTTAGGACTCCTAATTTTTTTCACTAAGAGTAATTCACTAAGCATTTTAGCCCTAAAAGTAGCACCTAAGTCTGGGACAGCTTAAAAGAAGTTGAGAGTACTCCTAACTCACTAAGACCTATTCACAAAGGATTGTAGCGCATATACCACCGCCTCTCGCAGTCGTCCGGGGTCCCCGACACAAGCGGGAACTGCATTGATCTGCAAACAAATCCTCTCCCATGTGTTTTGCTTGATATCCCAGTGCCGAATTTCCAATTTATTAATTTTTTTCAGCACCAACTGAGCCAGCAGCAGTAATGGTGAGTTCACAGTCACCGAACGTGAGTTTAATTATTTGCGCGAGTAGATTACATACAAAGTCAATGCAAAGACGCCAATAGACGCATCATCGCGCCGGGCGTTGCGAATGACGCGAATTGGGCGACGCGTTTGCCGCGAATGTCTTCCGTGCAGGTTAAAAGATTTGAACTCGAGCGAATGTTCAAGCGTCTAACTAGACGCGATAGACGCGTATTTGACGCTCTATTCGCGTTCGGTGAGAACACACCATAACTGATCCTGCGTTATCGGCTTTCTTTTCAGTTTTGGTGAGTTCATAATCCACCGTCATTCAACTATGACATTACTTCAATAGGAGCAATATTTCCTTGCTTTAAGTAGTCTATTTAGGCTAATAGAATGTCAATTAATGTGTTAATGCAAAGTGTTAATGCAAGTGGCGGTTTTCATTAGGGTATTAGGCTACCTTGATTTAATTTAATTTAATTCATGACTTTTTTTCTCTCTCTGCCTTTTTAGAATTACACTTCACTGGGGCCTGCAAAAACATGATATGCATTTCGATGACATTACTATTATTATTTTGTGTAGGACACAGACATATTTAGATGTCGTAATTCCATGATTTGTTGCGTCTGTGTTATGTTCCGCATGGTGGCCCTGTCATCTAACAACCAATCACCGTGATCATTGCGAGGAAGCTCGTGCATGAGAATTGACGTCATCCATAGCAACGAAGACTCACTCTTAGTTTAGGAGTTGTCATTTTTCCTTACTAAGAGTAGGTCTGAAAGGCGTTGTGAATAACCTTTAAGAGAAAACTCCTAGCTAAAATATTTTAGTGTGATTTAGGAGTACTTCTAGTGGTAAGATAAAATTCTTTGTGAATACGGCCCCAGATTTCTTCAATCGTTCACCATGTTTTTTTACTATGCGTAATCTTCAAGCGTTTACTATGGTAATGGTAAGCGTGCATAGTCTTTTGCATCGCGTAACGTTATAAATATTTCTACCTTATACGGTGATCAGAATCCACATCGGATCAAACATGAAAGTGAGTTAATTATTTCGCCTCTGTTCATAACCCTCTAGCCCGAGCTTGCTTGTTAACGTTAAGCAAGTTGTATCTCTTTACACTAGCCTGATCAGCTAATGTCCTGCCGTGACTAGCCGTGTCTTTTCAGCAAAACAGCCCAGGGAATCTTGCAGTCGTTATTTTGCCCATTTTATCAACTTAGTCCAGTGTTAATGCCGGAAGAGATGAAATGTTTGTTGTCCACACAGATACCGCTATGATGACAGATGCCCGCTGCGTCCTGTCACTGAACTTCCGGTTTAGAGTGTACCCCCTAGCCTCGTTTTGGTTTTCAAGATGGAGGCGCGGTGAATAAGGGGAATTCACAGTCACACCGATTTGTGAAAAACGCTGTATTCTGCTGCCAGGCCATTAGATGGCTATGAATCACTATCTAGATTGAACACGCATGAAGAGGTGGAAGAATGGAGGAGGGATGTCGGAAGAATTGTCACTGGGACGGCGCAGTTTTCAAAAACCCAAAAAACTGCTGCTTATATTCGCTCGTAATGATGATTGACAGGACTGGATGATTAGGCTCCTCCTGAACCTACGTTTTTAACTTCAATAATAATATCTGACCTGCATTGAACTGCATGGTTTAGAAAGCAGTCGTTATCAAAGTGGAGAACACAACAAAATATTGAGGTTTTATACTGTTGAGGAATAGTATTAAAAGTAGTTTAACCATCAAGTTAGTCTGCAATAGTAAATAGGGTTTAGATGCAGGGTGGTAAAAAGTGTCTCTTGAACATGCCAACAACACACTACGGTTACACTTTATTTTAAGGTGTCATTGTTACAGTGTAATTATATATTTAGGTACTGAGTAATAGTAATTAACTTAAGCCCTATTCGCACGGGATTAGTATTACCTGGTGACCTCTAGTAATTTGTAATAATTGCGGAGTTTGTCTGAGATCTTAATCCCGTGCGAATCGACCATGTCTGTAATTTGTAAAGTAAAAATTCCCCCGCAAATTACCTACTATATTTCGCCGAACACCGAGGTCCTGTGATAATATTAGTCCCGTGCGAATAGGCATCTCTGTGATTTGGCCGGATCGTATATCATTTTTTCAAGGTTTTTGTTTCATATGCGCCTTTTTATCCATCTTTCGCGAATAATGGAAGCTGGTTTGGAGTGTTTTGATAGTATTTTGGGGGCTGAGTCATATCGCTTCACACAACTACACAATTTGCAGAAAGTGAAAGCTGAAGATCATCGGAAGAGCAAAACAAAAAGAATGATTAAATGGAGATGAATTGGCATGTATAGCAGCGTGCGGTAAGGAACTTTATTCTGTTTAGGCTATGTCATAATATATCATACAGCTAGACCTAACGAAAAGAAATTTCCAAGCAATAGCCTGACGCCATATCCGGGAGATAAGTCAGTAAATTTGAGTTAAATCACAGGCTTCGGTTATCCCGTGCGAATGCGCCACACGAAATTCAGATGTGGCGGGGTAATTTCTAAATCACACGAGGTCCCCAGATAATACTAATCCAGTGCGAATAGGGCTTAAGAGTAGGATTAGGATTTGGTTGAGGGTTAATTACTGTTACTATGGTACATGTAAAAAGGACAATGTCAAATAAAGTGTTACCCACACTACTAACACGACTCAACCAGGCCTCGCTCCTTTATTTAGCGTATGCCTTGGGCGGGAATTAAGGGATATTGTGGCGTTTATATTCCAGAAGAAAACTTTTCTACAATTTCAGGGAGTTCAGAAACAGTGACACTGATACAGAGAATAACTCCTTCTGGAGGGACTTTTCATGCTCAAACATAAACATTACTCACTAAAGAAAGATAAAATTGGGGAAAAGCATAATAGGACCCATTTAAACCAGTATCTCCCTTCATCATTTACTCATGTTATTCCTAACTGGCATGACTCTCTTTTTCTGAGTAACACAAAAGAAGGTATTTTAAGGACTGTCTCGTCTGTCCGTATTTTGAAAGTAGAATTAAAGGTACAATATGCAGGAATTTTCGCCACCAGGGGTCGCTAACCTTTTACAATAACAAAGGCGTATACTGATGACGAAAAGCATTAAGCGGAATTATGGATCTTGTCGTCAAGCTGATGGATCTTTTATTGATGACTGAATACATTGATATTTTTAACATGACTAGTATGAAGCAGGGCGCGATTGCTAGACGTATAACTTACGTTACCAGCGCCACATGCAACGAGAGTCCCGCGGATATAAAGGAATAAGAACATTTCATTCTACCGAACTACAAGCAAGTGCTGAATTAATACTCACACAGGTCAGTTTATTATACGAATTAAACTTGAGGTAACGCAGCGCTGTTTCACTTGCTCTAACAGTTACACTATCACACTAAACGGCATTTTGAGTGTGTTGAATGTTGTTAGTTAGGTTGTTTGTTGGCTGTATGAGATTAGCAGTGAGCTAGATCAATATTAGAATAAAATAAAGATCATATTCTAACATTTCATCATGTAGAACTAAATAACATTGATTAGTTTTATGTACATCTGCTCACCTATCTAATAAAGTACATGCAACACTCGCGTCTCTGTCAAGTCGAAGTTAGTCGTGGACGTGGAGCTCTCGCATCTCGAAAGATGTTGATCTTCGGTTTAGTCCTCTTTTTGTCTCAACGTCTGCTTGTCATGGTCCATAATGTTTGAACAAAACAACAACAGCGTGAGCGTCCTGCTAGGCATAACGGCAATAACCCGGTTGTCCACGTCTGTCGCCATGGTTACTATCGCAGTGCGAGCGCAAACCTGGCGGAAACTGGGGGTAACGCGGATATGACATCATTAGCGGGCGACTCCTCACCCCTGCTCACACGCCCCGTTTCCTTGGTTAAAATCGCAATTTTTTTCACGATTTACAAATAGTTGGAAACAT
Organism: Chrosomus eos; assembly: GCA_036326025.1. Lineage (NCBI taxonomy): Eukaryota > Metazoa > Chordata > Actinopteri > Cypriniformes > Leuciscidae > Chrosomus > Chrosomus eos. The sequence goes on from CM070822.1 coordinate 34,249,310, forward strand.
TTGGGATATTGTAAGTAATCAACTAAACAAAATATATAACATTGGCCTAGTGGTTTTTGGATATTTTACTGCAAAAATCCTGCATATAGTACCTTTAAAGAAATCCATACAACTCCAATAGGGGTGATCTAAGTCTAAATCTATGTCTTCTGAAAATATATTACATATGGTGGCATGTTAAGTCATGGGACATGCATGAGCCAGTAAGGTTTGAGGTTGTTGACGTGTCTCCATATTTGATTTATGCTTTAGAAACAAAGACATTCTCCATAATATATTATTTTGTGTCCTGAAAGAGAAATCATAAAAGTTTGGAAAGACATGAGGATGAGTAAACAATGAACTTATGAAGAAATGAAGAACATTTCTGGGTCAATCTATATAAATCTAGGCTATAAAACTTGATGAAATAATGTTGGCACTTATGATTGAACCTATAATCTTATCATGCAAGACCTTTAACCCCTCAATTGCACCACTTGACTGATACTGGATTCATGTCTGTTTAGTTGATGATTTCTGTGATGTTTCTCCTGTCATTGGTTCGTCCTTTAGCACCAGCTGAAGGAGAAGCAGAGGTCGTTCCAGCAGAGGATCCAGCAGAGAGAGAAAGATCTTCAGCAGCTGAGAGAGGCTGTGGCGTCTCATAAGGTGAGTCTGGAGAAGAAGAGAAGTTTGAGACGTCTCAGTCAGGACTCACTGACGCCACTGTGTGATTGTGATGTGTTTGTAACAGCGCTCTGCACAGACAGCAGTGGAGGACAGTGAGAGGCTCTTCACTGAGCTCATCCGCTCCATTGAGAGAAGCCGCTCTGAGGCGACACAGCGGATCAGAGATCAGGAAAAGACTGCAGTGAGTCAAGCTGAAGAACGACTGGAGCGACTGGAGCAGGAGATCAATGATCTGAGGAGGAGAGACGCTGAGCTGGAGCAGCTTTCACACACACAGGATCACATCCAGTTCCTGCAGGTAACAGAGATCTAGAAGAACAGGAGCACAGAGGACTTGAGCAAGAGACTCAGAGAATGAGCCGTTGACTGAAGTGTTGATCTGTGTGTTCAGTTATTATATCATCATCAGTCAGACTCTCATCTGATCTTCTTCTATTGAAAGAGACACACTTAAAAATGCAGTTCAGCTCTGGAAATCTGGAAGCATTTTCCCAAAAGATATTTTTAGCTTCCAGACTGCAACTGTTAGAAACTTTTTTTATACATCAATGTGAAATCCATGAAGTTGATGGCACCAGTTTCACTACTAAAGATCAACAAGAGCCGCTCAGATCTGACAGTAGTGCAGGTTATTGATGAAGTGTGAAGGTGATGATCTTTGATTTCTGTTTTCTGTAGAGTTTCCGGTCTCTCTCAGCTCCTCCTGAATCTACAGACGTAAATGACAATCCCTTCAGTTCTCTCTCCTCTATTGATGGCGTGAGAGAATCTGTCCATCAGCTGAGAGACAAACTGGAGGATTTCTGCAGAGAGGAGCTGAAGAAGATCTCTGACAGAGGTAAAGTCCTGGAGATTCATCAGCTCTCAGAAATCATCCTCCATCATCTCAGATCATGTTGAAGATCATGTTAGAAATGTCTTAGGAACGGATGCAGGGATCATTTTCTCTCGACATGATAATCACACTCTTCATGTCTGTTGATTTCCACAGTCACTTTCACCAACATTGTTCCCAGAACCAGGAACGACTTCCTACAATGTAAGTCACTAAGAAAACCAGCAGTAAAACTCACTGAGTGTCTTCATGTTCTTCCTGTAGAAGGTGAAAGAAAACATGAAAGAAGAGTGTAAGAGTTGATATAGTTAACCCTTTTAAACCGGCTGTGTCGTCGCCGACACATACCAGCAAGATGTATTAATTTTACCGTAACTCTTCAATCGTTTGCACTATCAAAACCATTAAAATTCCCCCTGACAGTAGACAAAATGTGCTATATACGGCTTATTACGGTAATTTAATGCAAATGACAGCAGCTTTCTGGCATAGCGAGAAGGAAGGATTTGAACAGAGATACAAAGCGCGGCAGGTTAGAGTGTTTTGAATTGCATAAAATAATGAAATAAACATGATTTAATGACTCGTAAATGTAAGTACACATTGATGGCCTAAGACACGAAACGAGCGGTTTGTGTGAGAAAACGAACAGTATTTATATCGTTTTTTACCTCTTGTAACCACACCCACGCCTAAGTGATCTGAGGGTGCGGGCACTTCGGTCTGCGCAAGCGCCGGAAGTGATCTCTCGCGCGTGTGCGTCACTCATTGTTTACACAGAGATTTCGGAAGCGTTACCTTTCACTGTGAAGATCTAAACATATTTAGATATACAGGAAATCGCAATGGAAGAGTTCACCCAAAAATGAAAATTCTGTCAGTAATTACTCACCCTCATGTCGTTCCAACCCCGTAAGACTTTCATTCATCTTCGGAACACAAATTAAGATATTTGTGATTAAATCTGAGAGCTGGATCACTCCTCCATAGGCTTCTAAGGGATTGAAACTTGCCAGCCCCGAAAAGTTATTAAAGAAATCATTAAAATAGTCCAAGTTACAGTGCTCAATCTTAAATTTATCAAGCGACAAGAATACTTTTTGCGCGCTTCTCTTCCGTGTCTTTCTGCTAAGCTGTTGACTTAGTGTAACAGCGTATCGCTTCTGTGTTATACGTCACACGTAGGCTCACTATTGGCCGACGCTGGTCAAGCGTCTGTAGCCACTGTAGTCACTTGGACTATTTTAACGATTCTTTTAATAAATTTTCGGGGCTGGCAAGTTTCAATCCCTTAGAAGCCCCTGGAGGAGTGATCCAACTCTCAGATTTAATCAAAAATATCTTAATTTGTGTTCCGAAGATGAACGAAAGTCTTACGGGGTTGGAACGACATGAGGGTGAGTAAATACTGACAGAATTTTCTTTTTTTGGTGAACTAACCCTTTAATATTCAGTAAATGATACACTGATGTAAATGATGATTTGGACAGGATATCTGGTAAACTAACATATTATTCAGTACCTCCGGGATTTCGCAATGTCGCGATCGCAACTATTAACGTAACTTCAACAAATCCCTGGGCACGTTCAAGTTCAAAACGGTGCGCAACGTTTTGCTATGGTTTCCGGGTTGAACGTCATGTTTCCTGTAAATGCCATGCACTGGTGTGCAACAGGGTTTGAGATGCGTTTTTCTTGTTTGGTGTGTCAGAACTGCAGTCCAATCAGCAGCAACATGTATATACAGCACGCGGTATTAAAGTGAACGCGCACAATGGCTTCAAAGAAAGTTTTTTTTTAATGTTATAAAAAGTTTTATTGTAAAAATATATGATATCAACATAATGATGTAGTTGTTTATAGTTTTAGCTTCTTTGCAAGTGTATGACATTTGGTATAGAAATAAACAATGGTAAATAAGTGCTTTTTCTAAAAATGAGAAAGAAAATACAGGGTATTAAAACAGTATGAACTACAAATAAAGTCAGTATGTGAGGCTAAATAGATGTTTTAGTCTGAATTAGGTAAGATGTGTGCTTCCATTTCAGTTTCCACAAATCCCTTCACTCGATTGGGATGTTCTCTTGTGTTCTGTGCGACAAGTGCAGTAACTGTAACATCGGCATATTTTGTAGTATTAAAAACATATTTATACCGACTTCATCAGGCTCCGAAAATTCTTCACAAAGAACACAAAGAATGGCCTTCTCAGCTGCCATAGTTGCAACTCTTGCGTCATCAGAACAGTGCGTTCAACGAATCACCGTTTCTGTTTAAAAAATGTTGTGCAACGTTTTGTCGGGGCTGAACGCAGCCCCTGAGTATTCAGTGCACCTTGCAAATTTGACCAATCAACGAACCTTTCTTTGCAACTTTGACCAATCACCGCGGTCTCCTGCAAAGCGTCATCATACGTCATCAAACTCACTTCTTTGTTTTGTTCAGAAGACAGCAGACATGTGTGCTGCCAACGTCTCACATTTACCTACAAAAATGACAGCAAGAGAGAGAGAGAAAGGCGCGATGTGTGTATGTGTGTTGGTATGTGTGTGCGTGTGTGTGAGGAGCGGGCGCGATCGAACAGTTGAAACATAAAAATATACTCATTACTCATAAACAACATTACTTATTGTTTTACACTCGCAATAAAACACAACGTTGTGCTTTTGTCGCACTCTAAACTCTTGTCAAACTGTAACCTACAACTGTCACCCAACCAAACAACACACACACACACACACACACACACACACACACACACACACACACACACACACACACGCGCAAAACATAGTAGGAGTATTTTATACGGAAATCAATTATTTATAATTCAGATGAGAATAAAGTTAAGGTTAATTAAAATGAAGGAAAATAAATATATTGATCTGCAATATAGCAAATTATTTTTTAAATTCATTCAGGTACAAGTATCAAACATATCGCATGGTCTTTTTGTATTTTTATTAATTTAATTAATAAACTAATTATAAAACTATTGTCAGTGCACTACAAATAATCTGGTTATATGCCTTTATTAATAAAACTTGTTTTACAAATACAAGGCTTAAGACATTTATAAAAATGCCTTCTGCATTTTCACTCTATTGTACCGAAATCGTACCAAACTGTGACGTCTGTGTACCGTTCCACCCCTAATATTTATACATAAAATGCATGGTAACTTAGAGGTAACGTTAATGTACTGTAGTATATCACCTATCACCTATAACATGCACAAAAAAAAGATATATCAATAAAGGACAGGAAAAAAAAAACGTAATATGAGCACTTTAAATAAAAAACAATCTACCTTTGCCGTTTTAACCTATAAAACAAAGGCCAAAGAACATCGCAACTTTTTAGAAAAGCGGCTGCAACATTAGGAATATTAGGCCACAACAATCAGAAAAAAGGCCCTCGAAATCCTGGAGGGACTGATTATTGCTCTTCCTACATTTACACCATTATATGAGAACTGAACTGAGCTGGACGATGACATCACTCTTTTCTCCAGAGCGGCTGTATAGATTAACTAAATTAATAACCTTTTTACAACAAAAATGAATCAAAACTGAACTTACTTAAGCTGGACAATGACATTGTTTTCTTCTAGAACTGCTGTACAGACGAAACAAACTTTGTTGCATTATTTTCCTGTTATAACTGTAAAGCTGCTTTGAAACAATATACATTGTACAAAGCACTAATAAATAAAGTTGACTTGAGTACAGAGACACTGCTGATATATTGAACATCAAAAGTTCAGCTATAACTAGAAACAGTTCGTCGAGACAAACTTTAAGTTGGCTTGTGAAAGTTTGGACCAGAAAGTTTGAAGAAGTTTAGAAGTTTAAATTAGTTTATAGTTTAAATTAGTTTATAGTTTAAATTAGTTTATAGTTTAAATTAGTTTAAAGTTTAAATTAGTCAATAGTTTAAATTAGTTTAAAGTTTAAATTAAAGAAAGATTAGTTAGAAAGAAAGAAAGATGGATTTGTTAGAAAGAAAGAAAGATGGATTTGTTAGAAAGAAAGATAGATTAGTTAGATAGAAAGATGGATTTGTTAGAAAGAAAGAAAGAAAGGATTAGTTTGAAAAAAAGATGGAATTGTAGATAGATAGATACTGTAGATAGATAGATAGATAGATAGATAGATAGATAGATAGATAGATAGATAGATAGATAGATAGAATAGTTAGCAAGAAAGAAAGATTAGTAAGAAAGAAAGATAGATTAGTTAGAAGGGAAGAAAGATAGATTAGTTAGAAAGAAAGATTCGTTAGAATGAAATAAATATTAGTTAGAAAGAAAGAAAGATAGATTAGTTAGAAAGAAAGATAGATTAGTTAGAAAGAAAGAAATATTAGTTAGAAAGAAAGAAAGATAGATTAGTTAGAAAGATAGAAAGATTAGTTAGAAAGAAAGAAATATTACTTAGAAAGAAAGAAAGATAGATTATTTAGAAAGAAAAAAGATAGATTAGTTAGAAAGAAAAAGAAAAAAAGGTAGATTATTTAGAAAGAAAAAAGATAGATTAGTTAGAAAGAAAAAGACAGAAAGATAGATTAGTTAGAAAGAAAGAAAGATAGATTAGTTTAGTTTAGAAAGAAAAAAAGCTAGATTAGTTAGAAAGAAAAAAAGCTAGATTAGTGTCACGATTGTCATATTTTCAATGTGTTTAGTTCTGTTTTGAGATCTTGTTTCCCCGTCTTTTGTGACTTTTGGTTCAGTCCTGTTAGTTTTCCCGCCATGTCTGATTAGAAATTCCCTGCACCTGTTTTCTGTTAATCATCCCATTAGTCCCTGTTCATTTAAGCCCTGTGTTTTCCCTCAGTGTTTGTTGGTCGTCGTCCGCGTATGGTTGTATGTTTTGAAGTCCTGGAGTTCCCTTTCCTTTGTTCATGTCTGTTTTTGGAAATTAAGTTTGTAAATAAATACCTATATCGCCATTCCGTGTCCTCGTCTTCAGCACCTGCACAGCAACCCTGACAGAACGACCAACCATAAACTGAAAATGAGCAAGGTGAGAAGAGGAAGGAAAGAGGTGAGCCCCATGGAAATACCAATCCTCTTCCAGAAGGAGCTCTCCCTTGAGGAGTATGCGGGGCGTTACCTAGCCTTTTACGATGATGTGTCGTTGGAAGAGGAGAAACTCACAAAGAGTTTCTGGGGTGGTCTGAGGGATCCGTTATCCCAGATAATTCTTGTGAAGGACCTCCATCTATCCTTCCTGGAGTTCGTGGATCACACGCTGTGGGCGTGTGGATCCAACTACGTCGTGGAGGATCTCCCACTCCAACCCGTTCCACACCAAGTAGAGCCTGAGCCCGTCGCATGCCCGCCAGAGCCTGAGCTCATCACCTGCACGCCAACGCCTGAGCCCATCACCTGCACGCTCACACCAGAGCCCATCGTCTGCCCACCAGAGCCTGCACACCGCATCAGCCCTGCCGCCAGATCGGTCCCTGGACTTCCCCGGCTGATATCCGGTATGACTGATCCCCCACTGATATCGGTGCGACTGGCCAAAAAGAAGGCTCCCAAGGCTGGGGTTCACGTCAGCCACATCCAGCCAGATCCTGAGCCCGTCGCCTGCCCGCCAGAGCCTGAGCCCGTCACCTGCCCGCCAGAGCCTGAGCCCGTCGTCTGCCCGCCTGAGCCCAGCCCCAAGCTCTCTGATTTGCTGGCCCCGTCCAGTTCCGAGTCCCTTGAAATGCTGGTCCCGTCCAGTTCCGAGTCCCATGTTGACCCAGAGCCAGAGCCCGTTGACCCAGAGCCAGAGCCAGAGCCCGTTGACCCAGAGCCAGAGCCAGAGCCCGTTGACCCAGAGCCAGAGCCAGAGCCCGTTGACCCAGAGCCAGAGCCAGAGCCCGTTGACCCAGAGCCAGAGCCAGAGCCCGTTGACCCAGAGCCAGAGCCAGAGCCCGTTGACCCAGAGCCAGAGCCCGTTGACCCAGAGCCAGAGCCAGAGCCCGTTGACCCAGAGCCAGAGCCAGAGCCCGTTGACCCAGAGCCAGAGCCAGAGCCCGTTGACCCAGAGCCAGAGCCCGTTGACCCAGAGCCAGAGCCCGTTGACCCAGCGCCAGACCCAGAGCCCGTTGACCCAGACCCAGAGCCCGTTGACCCAGAACCCGTTGACCCAGCGCCCGTTGATGTCAAGTCAGTTCCCGATCATGAGCCTGTCCTCCCCAAGAAAATTTTGGGGGGGCGCTATACGCCTTCGCCGTGGCCGGCCAAAGATCCACGGAGGCCTGGAAAAATTACACCGCCGTGGCCACCTGATGGATCTTCACCGCCGTGGCCACCTGAAGGGTCTGCACCGCCATGGCCACCTGAAGGGTCTGCACCGCCAAGGCCACCTGAAGGGTCTGCACCGCCATGGCCACCTGAAGGGTCTGCACCGCCAAGGCCACCTGAAGGGTCTGCACCGCCATGGCCACCTGAAGGGTCTTCACCACCACGGCCACCTAAAGGGTCCTCACCGCCATGGCCACCCGAAGGGTCCTCACCGCCATGGCCACCCGAGGGTCCCACAGCACCGCCCTGGACGCCCGAGGGTCCCACAGCTCCGCCCTGGACGCCCGAGGGTCCCACAGCTCCGCCCTGGACGCCCGAGGGTCCCACAGCTCCGCCCTGGACGCCCGAGGTACAGCCTGCACCGTCGTGGCCACGCCCACAGCCTGCTCCGCCTTGGCCACGCCCACAGCCTGCTCCGCCTTGGTCACGCCCACAGCCTGCACCGTCGTGGCCACGCCCACAGCCTGCACCGCCGTGGCCACGCCCACAGCCTGCTCCGCCCTGGAGGCTTCCTGGACCTACACCATGCCCTCGTCAGCCTCCAGGGCGCCCACCCTCCCACCCCTTTGGATGTTGTACGGCGCGAGGTCGCGCCTTCGGAGAGGGGGGGGTACTGTCACGATTGTCATATTTTCAATGTGTTTAGTTCTGTTTTGAGATCTTGTTTCCCCCGTCTTTTGTGACTTTTGGTTCAGTCCTGTTAGTTTTCCCGCCATGTCTGATTAGAAATTCCCTGCACCTGTTTTCTGTTAATCATCCCATTAGTCCCTGTTCATTTAAGCCCTGTGTTTTCCCTCAGTGTTTGTTGGTCGTCGTCCGCGTATGGTTGTATGTTTTGAAGTCCTGGAGTTCCCTTTCCTTTGTTCATGTCTGTTTTTGGAAATTAAGTTTGTAAATAAATACCTATATCGCCATTCCGTGTCCTCGTCTTCAGCACCTGCACAGCAACCCTGACAATTAGTTAGAAAGAAAAAAAGCTAGATTAGTTAGAAAGAAAAATAGATAGATTAGTTAGAAAGAAAAAAAGATAGATTAGTTAGAAAGAAAAAAGATTGATTAGTTAGAAAGAAAGATAGATGGATAGATTAGTTAGAAAGATAGATTAGTTAGAAAGAAAGAAAGATAGATTAGAGGTTAGTTAGAAAGAAAGAAAGATAGATATATTTAGTAACCTATAGATAGATAGATAGATAGATAGATAGATAGATAGATAGATAGATAGATAGATAGATAGATAAAGTTCATTAGTACATATAGAATGGTAGTTTAATTGAGTCTAAGAAAAAGAAGAAGAAGAAGAATTTTAAATAGGATTTCAGTAAGTTGGCTTTCTCAAGCCAACTCAATAAAAGATCAGACAGATTCATAATTCCTGATTCTGATGTGTTTTCTCTCCATCAGATTCGCATCAGCTGACTCTGGATCTGAACACAGTGAATAAATACCTCTGTCTGTCTGAGAGGAACAGAGCGATTACATTCACTCTCACAGTCCAGCCGTATCCTGATCATCCAGACAGATTTGATGAGTGTCAGGTGTTGTGTAGAGAGAGTGTGTGTGGACGCTGTTACTGGGAGATTGAGTGGAGTGGTAGTGTAGATATATCAGTGTCATATAAGAGCATCAGCAGGAAGGGATCGGGTGATAAGTATTTGTTTGGATATAATGATCAGTCCTGGAGTTTGATCTGCTCTTCCTCCAGTTACTCATTCAGACACAATAACATACAGACTGAACTCCCTGTAAAGACCATCAGCGGGAGAGAAGGAGTGTATGTGGATCACAGGAGAGTAGGAGTGTATGTGGATCACAGTGCAGGAACTCTGTCCTTCTACAGCGTCTCTGACACAATGAGCCTCATCCACACAGTCCAGACCACATTCACTCAACCGCTCTATCCTGGGTTTTATGTTGGTATTGGATCAGTGAAACTGTGTGGATGAATGAGAACAGACTGTAGAGAGATTCTACCCATAATGCTTTGAGCTGCATGATAAATCAGTATCAGTGAGATGTTATAGAGTCTCTTATTTTCTCTTCATTACATTAATACTACAGCTGAACTTCTGTCAGTGGAATAACATGTCAGAATAAATGTGTGTAACGAATCCTCAATTAGACGATGAGTGACGGTGTGTATCTGTGCTTTTCTCAACCTCTATTTGTGTTGATGGAAATCAGTCATTCAGTTCTTACTGTAATGTCACACAAATAATTTTAATATTACTGTTAAAATTATCTTTCACATACAAGATTCATTCAAATGTTATTAAATGTACAATATATAAACCCAGATCTTCTGATTATACTGTAAACCCTTGATCAGTGAAAGTATGAGGATAATCATTCTAATCCAGTTTACTTTAAATAAACCTCCTCCTGAACAGGATTGGATTTTACATTTGTGCCTTTGTTTTAAAGCAGAATAGGATTGTATCACTGTGATCCATATTCACATCTTTTCAGGCCCAGGTGTTCAAAACTAATCTGATCAGATTTTGGCTTGGATCAATTCTTGAAAAAGTTGTTCAAAAGAAGAAGAAAAAAAGGATTCGGAAATCAGATTGGATCATGTAATAAAAACAAGTTCTAACAAGTTTCTCTCTTCTTCTCCAGTTACCTGAGAATTGTTGGATTGGAATTGTTGGTGGTCAAAAGTTAATGAATTTGATAAAAACAATACAACTGGAGATTACAAAACATATTTATTCTTGATTCATTACTTTGTCTTGATGCTTAAAGTGAACTTGAACATGTTCTTAAAACCATCACTAAGATTTCACATAACTGAAAATATAGTTCAAGTGATTTGACTGACTTTGTTTGAGGTCCCTGTAAATAAACCGTTGTAGTGAATATGTTCCTGATTTCTTCCTGGAAACAGCTGGTAAGATCCATGAAGCTGGTTTAGGTGGCTAGCCAGCTATGTTTCAGTTTAGTTTGCACAAACCCTGAGTTTTAAGCACCATGAAAGTGGTTTGGCTTTTAGCAGTGTTCAATGCCATAGTAACAGCTAACCTGGGGCCTGTACCATGAAGCCGGTTTAGGTGGCTAGCCAGCTATGTTTCAGCTTAGTTTCCGCCAACCCTGGGTTTTAGGTACTATGAAAGTAGCTCGGCTTTAATCGGTGTTCGTTGCCATGGTATCTTACGCTGCACGGCTAACCTGCTCCGGGGCAGGTTAAGTTCTGGATTCGAGATCTCAGACTGAAGTTTGACCAATCAGCTGTGAGCAAAGAAACATATAGGTGACGCAACTAATTCCCAGTGTTGGTTGCAATTGCTTTACATTTTCTTTCAAATCCTGTGGACATCTCAGCGCAAACTGTAAGACGAGCACATCGTAGAGAAAGAGTTTTTAGCTGGACAAAATCCCCTTGCCTTTCCTGATAGTTAGGTATCAAAGATACAGATTTTCTGCGGAAGGAATATCTTATCTTTGCGAACTTATTGAGCCGCTCATAAATAATTTAACACGTCGAATTCATGCACTTACTGTACCATAAATGGTATTGCGTTGCGGTTTTTTGCAAGTGCTTGCATACTTGCACGCAATCGCAACACGCAAACATACTTGCGGTGATGCACAGAATCTAGGAGAAAACACGGTTTGTCGAACCATTCGCAAGGTGGTCCTCGCTCTGCAGGAGTACATTAATAGTTTAATAGTGTTCATTTATTGACCATGTCCATAAGAGAGGCTTTTTATAAAATTGCCGGTAATATTGATAGGGTGACATCACATTTTTTTTCTTCCAAAAAGCAAATTTCACAAATGTACTATACAATACAGTAGTTAAGCATTATTTTAATATTTTTTTATTCGGTTAATCTTATGATAGGATTCCCTATAGAGTCATTGAAGCAATATCCTGCACACATGTTGCAATGTCCACTTCTCTAGGAGAACATGAGGCAGATTATATTAATAGAAAGTCCTTTCACAGCCGTAATGTTCAGGTAGAGATTATGTGAACATGTGAAATTATTATTTTCTGTGAGATGAATCTTTAAATTAATAGTAAAATTAACAGATAACAATCTACTTTCCGTGAGTATGTTGTGTCAGCGCTTTGAGGAAAGCTAGTTAAATTTGGTACAGTACAAAACACTGTTAATTTGAATTCGGACAGCAAAACCTACACAATAACCCCCTATCATGACCCTCATGTGTCAGTAAAACCATAGTCAAAATTAGAGATGATCTTTGGCATCCTAAAGGCACGTTTCAACTGTCTTCGGCGCTTAAGAGTCACCAGAGTGGGCATCACAGATAGTGTCTGCATGCCATTCTGCACAATATAGCCACCAGAAAGGAGCCAGAACCACCACAGAAAGCTTCTCCCCGATGAAACTGACCCGAACACACTTGAACACCCAGCTGGTGCAAATGTAGTTGCAATCACCATACAATATTACACTTAATAAAAGCACATTGGAACTGCAGATAGGTCTCAAACTGTTTTATTGGTTTTGTGGGATGGGGGAGAGAGAAAGAAAGCAATAGAAAGTTGCATTAATAAATATTCATGCTAAAGTGTTACTTGGTTTAATAAGTTCACTGAGATCAGTTTAATCTAGCTGTTGCATTTATTTTTTAAATGTGGAGCCTCCTCAGCTCACAGTCAGGCTCCTTTAGTGTGCAGTCTAGCTCTATAGACTCCTTTAGTGTGCAGTCTAGCTCTATAGACTCCTTTAGTGTGCAGTCTAGCTCTATAGGCTCCTTTAGTGTGCAGTCTAGCTCTATAGGCTCATTTAGTGTGCAGTCTAGCTCTATAGACTCCTTTAGTGTGCAGTCTAGCTCTATAGACTCCTTTAGTGTGCAGTCTAGCTCTATAGACTCCTTTAGTGTGCAGTCTAGCTCTATAGGCTCATTTAGTGTGCAGTCTAGCTCTATAGACTCCTTTAGTGTGCAGTCTAGCTCTATAGACTCCTTTAGTGTGCAGTCTAGCTCTATAGACTCCTTTAGTGTGCAGTCTAGCTCTATAGACTCCTTTAGTGTGCAGTCTAGCTCTATAGACTCCTTTAGTGTGCAGTCTAGCTCTATAGACTCCTTTAGTGTGCAGTCTAGCTCTATAGGCTCCTTTAGTGTGCAGTCTAGCTCTATAGGCTCCTTTAGTGTGCAGTCTAGCTCTATAGGCTCATTTAGTGTGCAGTCTAGCTCTATAGACTCCTTTAGTGTGCAGTCTAGCTCTATAGACTCCTTTAGTGTGCAGTCTAGCTCTATAGACTCCTTTAGTGTGCAGTCTAGCTCTATAGGCTCATTTAGTGTGCAGTCTAGCTCTATAGACTCCTTTAGTGTGCAGTCTAGCTCTATAGACTCCTTTAGTGTGCAGTCTAGCTCTATAGACTCCTTTAGTGTGCAGTCTAGCTCTATAGACTCCTTTAGTGTGCAGTCTAGCTCTATAGACTCCTTTAGTGTGCAGTCTAGCTCTATAGACTCCTTTAGTGTGCAGTCTAGCTCTATAGGCTCCTTTAGTGTGCAGTCTAGCTCTATAGGCTCATTTAGTGTGCAGTCTAGCTCTATAGGCTCATTTAGTGTGCAGTCTAGCTCTATAGACTCCTTTAGTGTGCAGTCTAGCTCTATAGACTCCTTTAGTGTGCAGTCTAGCTCTATAGGCTCATTTAGTGTGCAGTCTAGCTCTATAGACTCCTTTAGTGTGCAGTCTAGCTCTATAGACTCCTTTAGTGTGCAGTCTAGCTCTATAGGCTCCTTTAGTGTGCAGTCTAGCTCTATAGGCTCATTTAGTGTGCAGTCTAGCTCTATAGGCTCCTTTAGTGTGCAGTCTAGCTCTATAGGCTCCTTTAGTGTGCAGTCTAGCTCTATAGGCTCCTTTAGTGTGCAGTCTAGCACTATAGGCTCCTTTAGTGTGCAGTCTAGCTCTATAGGCTGCTTTAGTGTGCAGTCTAGCTCTATAGGCTCATTTAGTGTGCAGTCTAGCTCTATAGACTCCTTTAGTGTGCAGTCTAGCTCTATAGGCTCCTTTAGTGTGCAGTCTAGCTCCATAGGCTCCTTTAGTGTGCTGTCTAGCTCTATAGACTCCTTTAGTGTGCAGTCTAGCTCTATAGGCTCATTTAGTGAGCAGTCTAGCTCTATAGGCTCCTTTAGTGTGCAGTCTAGCTCCATAGGCTCCTTTAGTGTGCAGTCTAGGTCTAGGCTCCTTTAGTGTGCAGTCTAGCTCTATAGGCTCCTTTAGTGTGCAGTCTAGCTCTATAGGCTCCTTTAGTGTGCAGACTAGCTCCATAGGCTCCTTTTGTAAAGGGCCCTGACTGAGTCTGTTTCCACCTGAAACATAATTCCACCACAAACATGATCATTACAAGTTTTTGGGAGGCTAATCAACTCACAAAAAGGTCCTTGACAAACACCTGTAATATATGTCAAGGGTTTTAAATCCTTACCTTGTTCACATTTCTTTTGAAGCCTGTTGAGGTAGGCTTTAGTTTCTGGGACAGGTTGTGAAAAATCCTACAATAAAAGAGATGTGTAACTTGGGCCAGTCCCTGTTTTATGCCACACTTTCAAATGTTTGCCTTAATAAAAAGCCCAGTGCATCCTCAGCAACTGTCCCAGAACACAGACAGAGTGTCTTCATCATTTCCTCCTCCCTGATAAATAAAAGTAGGCCAATATGTTTCTGGTGTTCTGTCTGCTGCATACTGACCTCTGTGTGGGATACTGTGTGTGTGTGCTGGCTTCAACAGGGACACTGCTTTTCCCTCTACTCCAGAACATACAGTCAGCCATATTTAAAACTTAAAATAGTAATGTATCGCACACGTACCCAGTGTTACTTGCTTAGAGGAGCCAGCACCAGGGTCAGATTGTACAGCACCTGTAATCCCATCCATAATCGGCCGCCCCTTACTCCTATCAGAGCCAACTCAGTGTATTCTGGAGGAGTGGCCCTCCACTGGTTTTCTGGTTTTCACTCTTTTTTCGGTTTGCCTCAAACAAATAAAAAAATAATAAAAGGTTGTGTGTAAATAAATACTTACTAGGCTACTTTTAATTATATTTTTATATTTTGTCTTTATCAGCTGCCAAAAACGTTTGGAGTTGCATCTAAAAATCAATGAATATTAATCCTTACAGGTATATACATGCAATTTTTTTATATATATTATAAAAATATAGGCTATATTTTACACACACATACATTCATAGCCTATATATACATCATTTCACATGAATAAAGAACGTATTTATTTAGCTTACACATTAACGCAATCAGCAATCTTTCTCCAACAGTCTTCTCTTGCTTTGGCAGCAGAGACCGTATTGTTTCGAGCTTGTATTACATATTTAAATTCATCGTAATTCTGAATGATTATCTCTTGCTCCTCCGCGGAAAGAAAGTATCGCTCTCGCTCTATCCATATCGAACGCGATTGGTTGTTCGGTGCCAACGTCACTTTGGTATGTGCACGCGCTCGTGGAGTAATCATAGCTTAAGATCAAAGCCTGAGTTGACAGAGAAAGTTGATGAGCTGCTTCATGGTACCAATAAAGCCTGATTGCATCGGTTTGGTTTTGTCAACTCAAAACTAATCCTGTAACTCTGAGTTTGTTCAGCTACCTTCATGGTACAGGCCCCTGGTCCGGGCAGGTTATGTTCCAGGTAAGAGGCTGCAAAACGAACTTGGACGAATCAGCTGTGAGCAAATAAAGTCACTCCTTCTGTTTCTACTCCAAATTAAAGGTCACTACATAGCAAATGATTTTTAAAGACAAAATCACCTGGCTTTTAGTAATGCTTATTTAGAATAATACATTTGTATGATTTAGATATTATTTATGTAATTATTATACCCTTAATTGATCACACATGTACAATTTTAGTTCATCAATTATTATTACTATTTTTAGTTCAGATATTAAATGAATACATATATACAGGTAAAATAAATAGTAATACGCTATATAATCAATAGATTAAGCTATAAAATGACTACATGTGAGCTTAAATGTTCAATTCTCTCTATACCTTTATCAACTGTATAACTAACTTCAAAACGTTTACTTGCACTGATATACAGTAGCGAGACTTTTTTCTGTCAGTTGTCTTCTTTCATAGACAACTATTTTCTTCTTGCTGTGTAAATTTGTTTAAATTCAAATTATTTTACACACTTTTATTTAATAAGTGAATTGCGCTGCTTCTCTTGCGAGAAATTAATTTCAATGAGTTTTGAATGAGATTCACTCTTTCTCAGCATGTGATTGGCTGTTCGCTACTGATGTCAGGGGATGGGTTCAGCCCCGACAAAACGTTGCACAACGTTTTTTAAACAAACAGTTGCAAGAGTTGCAACTACGGCAGCTGAGAAGGCCATTCTTTGTGTTCTTTGTGAAGAATTTTCGGAGCCTGATGAAGTCGCTATAAATATGTTTTTAATACTACAAAATATGCCCGATGTTACAGTTACTGCCGCCCATCGGCAAGTTCCGATAAGTTCCCTATCGAGTGAAGGGATTTTTGGAAACTGAAATGGAAGCACACATCTTCCCTAATTCAGACTAAAACATCTATTTAGCCTCACATACTGACTTTATTTGTAGTTCATACTGTTTTAATACCCTGTATTTTCTTTCTCATTTTTAGGAAAAGCACTTATTTACCATTGTTTATTTCTATACCAAATGTCATACACTTGCAATGAAGCTAAAAATATAAACAACTACATCATTATGTTGATATCCTATATTTATACAATAAAACTTCCGACAAACATGTCTTCTAATATCCTCAGTTGTTGCGTATACCGGGCTACATCGAACACATTTATAAAATACTTTCTTTGAAGCCATTGTGCGCGTTCACTTTAATGCCGCGTGCTTTATTTACATATTGCTGCTGATTGGACTGCGGATGTAAATCTCTCAGGTTTAATCAAAATATGTCAGTTTTCTTTCGAAGATGAACGAAAGTCTTAAATGGTTGGAACTACTTATTTTTACCCAGCTTCTTCAAGTTTGCATGGCGTGTGACATTTGGAAACTCATTATATTGTGATTCTAGGTATTTTTGAATACCTGTATTACATTAATCAGTATTACATTAACGTTACTTGTTGGTGCCAGTTGTATTTTTGACTAACGCCGCCTTCACACTGGCAGTTGAAATCAGCTCCGATACGGCTCCGAAACGACCGGAAGTCATTCATTTCCTATGGAGATTCGCAGACCGCATGCGAATGGGTCCGAAACGGGTCCGAACGTGTGCGGTGCGAAGAAAATAGTGTCCGTTGGTCATCCGGATGCGTTAAGAAAAATTAACTCTTGTGAAAGGCTACGGACGGTTCCTATACAACAATTACCGAGGAAGTTAGCGTTGCTATGGTACTGATAAACAGACCTGAATTCTTAACTTTTAATAAAATAATTTTATAACGATATTTTCTTTATTTTCATGCTTTTCTAACGTTATTAGGGCAGTTAATACAAATAAAATGTAGGCTATAATTAAAATGGCCATAATTAAATATTGTGGCCGTTTTCCCTCACCCCGCTCATTCACATACAGCCAGAAAATTCCATGATGGCAAATCGTCACTGACAATGACAGAATCAACCTTTCTAATCTCTCCGCCATTTTAGTTCTACTCGCTTCCGACGTTTTTCAACGGTGTAGTACAGACTCGAAGAGTTGAAGATACTGCCCTCGGAAGTTACTGGTAAGTTTTATTTGCTGTTTGCATAAATAAATAGCTCACCGTTTAGTTTTTTTTCCTAGGTGGATAGGTCTGCTATGCATTTCCTAATATGACTTACACGTGGACTACTAATGTTAACTGCTGTAACATGATGCTGACACTGATTTTTAACTTAAGCACTGGGTATTTAGTAAAAGTCTTTGATAAATGTGTTTAAAATCTATGTGGAGACATTTCCCACACAGCAAAGGAGTCCGTGGCGGACCCGCCCTCAAGCCGCCAGATCCGCCTGACTGTCAGATTCGTTTTTGCTGCGCTAACAGCATCGGCCCCGCCTGCGCTATTAATCGGTGGACCCAGAACGGATCACATACGAGCGCCTTATATAAGTCGGATATGTATGTCGGATCTCCTTCGCGTGAAGTTCGGCTGCCAAGTAAGTTTTACGTTAAGATTTTATTTATGTTATATATGTCATTGAAATATAATCTATCGGTGTAACCTGCTTTGTAACCTGTTTTGCAAAATATTCATGGATTTTGGTTGCCATTTTATAAGGCGTTGCAGTATCAGAATAGCCTGTGTAGCATAAAGTAGACCAGTGCCTAGTGTTGCTTTCGTCAACGAAAATTATGACGAAATATCGTCGTCAACGAACCTTTTTCACGTGACGAAAACGAGACGAGACGCAACGTAATTGCTGGTCATGTGACGATGACTATAATTAAATGTATAATGTAATATCGTTGACGAATAAAAACGAGACTAAATGTGGTTTACAAAATAAAAACTATGCTAAAATGTCTCTTCATTTTCGTTGACCAAAACGAGACGAGACGAAATGTTATTTAACGTTATTTCGTCTCGTTTACTTGCGTTATTACCGGTATGCAGCATTTCTGTTTCCTGTGTTTCACTTCAGGCCAGGGGCTGCATCAGATCGCACTGCGCAGACGCAGGCGACATCACATCCTCAAGCCCCATTCGCGGCATTATTTAGAAGATGCAGCTGCGTGAGTTACGGTTGTTTCACACATACTCCGTGTGTAGTGCGTATGCGGTGCGGTGTGTATGCAGGAGCAGCTCGTGCTATTGTGTTTTCACATGTGCTGCGTTTGCAGTGCGCAGCTGATCTACGGCTGTAATACCACAATCACAACATTTATTCTCTATTTTTTATTTCAAATCAATATTCTAGCCTACATCCATTATGTCGCGTTGTTGAGGTAGGCTACTGTGTAGATCTCTGCGCTCTGCTGTTATGCACGCACCGCTCCCGCGTGCGGTGTGAGCGCTCTAACCTAACATGGGTGCGGGAAAAAATCCACACCGCAAACGGAGTAGGCTATGTGTGAAACAGGCGTTAGCATAAACGACAACAAACGCAGTTAAGTCTGACACAGAGAAAGGGATTCGTCTTTTGGGAGAAAAAGAAGAAATGACATTTGGAAAAACTTTAATGTCATCGTGTGTAGGCAACATGTTTGGTTGGTAAAATAAATATGTTCTAAATTCATATCAGAGCGTCTTCTGTGTCTGGAATAGCATTCTTGAGTCTATAAGGTAACAATAATATAATAAGATAAACTAACAATAATAAGATAAGATTTTTTGAAATGGGTTTGGCTAAAAGAAAATGTTGGTTTCGTCTACTACTAGGTATAGGCTACATATTGACTGGGTTAAATAGAATTGCATTACTAAAAAGAGACTAAAATACAATTTTCATGGACTAAAACTAGACTATGTCTTTCGTCGACTAAAACTAGACTAAAATGTCATCAGTTTTCGTCGACTAAAACTAGAATAAAATGTCATCAGTTTTCGTCGACTAAAACTAGACTAGACTAAAAAGAGTATGAACGTGACTAAAACTAATAAAAACTAAAATGACAGCTTGACACAAAGACTAGACTAAAACTAAAATTAAAACAGGCCGCCAAAAACAACACTACCAGTGCCTGATTTTAATTCCCATTCCCCATTTTCGAGCTCTGTCCTGTTAAGTTGTTTTAAATTTTTTTTTTTAAAGGGTTAGTTCATCCAAAAATGAATCAGGGATTGGAAAGGGGGCAGTCTATAGTGTTATTATGGCTAAAGTTGAGTTCATTTTCTGAGGTAAAACTTTATTTTCATAAGAAATTTTATCAATGACTTACAATAAATAAAGCAACTATATGAATAAATAAATAAATTCCTGTTAAATATTAAGTAAAAAAAAGAGAGAAATCCTGTCAGAGTATGAAGTTTAAAAAATGAATCCTGTTAGAGGCTGCTTTTTCCACTTCCTGACAGGAAATGTAATTTCCGGAGGTACATTTTTACTTCACAATAAATGTATTTACGCAATTTATTTATTAATTGGAAGTTGTTGATTACAATTTTTTGTGACGTAAATATTTATCAAATAAAAAAAATTCTGTCAGGGATTGGAAAGGGGCCTTCTATAGGGTTATTATGGCTAAAGTTGAGTTCATTTTCTGAGACAAAACTTTACTTCATAAGAAATGTTATCAATGACTTAATAAATAAATTAAACTACAACTAAACTAAACTATACATAAAACATGAATGAATAAATAAATTCCTGTGAAATATGAAGTAAAAAAAATACACAAATGAAATAACACAATATAAAGAAAATGAAAAAATATTATGCAATAAAGAACATTAATAGAAATATAGCAAGAAAAATGTATCTATAGTAATAATATGTTATAAGTATATATACTCAAGTTATTTATCATGATATTTCCATGTTTTAGAAAGTCATTAAAAAACATTATGAAAGTTATGTAACCATACCTTTTTTTTTTATTATTCTTAGGATGGCAACCCCCTACAGTCATCAAGCACCGCTAAGAGTGAAGTGTGTGGGTAACCGAAGGAGCCAAAAGGCTTTAACTTTCGTCTCTAATGACAATGTAATTGATTTCGGGGCCTACAAGGTGACAACACTGTCAGTCCTTACAGATGGACAGACTAGTTACGTCACTATAAAAAATGTAAGTGACCCAGAATTTGAAAAGGGTGGGTCATAAGTGGTAAAAAATTTCACCCTCTCCAAAAAATATGGCCGGCCATGTATTTTTGTTAACCGGGCAACAAGAAAATTCAAAACCTCACCATTGGCCGTAACCAAGGAGGCAGAGAGAGCTGCTTATGGATGTCCTCTGTCCTCCTTCCCTCCTTGTAACTGGGGAAGAGCAGCACATATTTACACGCCCTGGGTCCCTGACTCTGCGGGGAAATATTGAGAAAGTGAGTGAATTTAAAAGCATAATTCTATATCCAGTACATTATCCTGGTTTACTTAACCTAGACAAATGTAAGCTATTGTACTTGTGTTTTTCAATCACAGTCCTAGAGTACCCTAACACTCTTATTTGAGATACACAATTTAGGTTAATTAACCTTGATTGGGAATACATAGAAAATATTCAGTGTTGGGGATACCTGGACCAGGAGAAACACTCTCATCTGTGACACTGGGCTGTTATTTTCCAGGTGCAAGTGGCTAGGATGACTCGGGCCCAGTTTCCAATCCTGGACCTTTGTCTGAGGTGTGAAACCAAGCTCCATGACGTCTCTTTATGGAGAGATGAGGCTTTGGTGGAGCTGTACGTAGGAGACAAGCTGGAGGTAACCCACCTAAGATCCAATATCCGGCCGAATGGAGGAGGAAAATTCGATTCCTCCAACTATACGGCTGTCAAGATGTAAGGACTGGGCTAAGGGTGAAATCTGAATCTGAATAATTAAATACCTCCTTGCTAAAGTCCCAAAGCCTTCAGAGAGACTGTAGCCTGAATGTAAATTAAAAACACACAGACACACACGCATCCCCCACGAGTGAAGCCCACTCAGGACACAGCGTGGTGTCCGCTTACAAAGACATTTTATGAATGATCGGAATGTCCCAACGGAAGTACCAACTTCTCTTTTTAAAAGACATTTAACCAGAAATATTCAATGTGTTTTATGTGTGTTTGTTTGTCCATGTTACATTGAAATAACTATGACTTTATCATTATGTATCTTAATGATAAATACATCCCCCTCCCTCTCTCGCTCTCTTCTCTCCGTCCTTCGTTGCGGCTGCACCATGTAATCCCATCTCGTGGTCTCCTCCGGAGACCGGATCAGATCTTTATTTTTTTTCTTTGTAAGTTAAAGATTTTGTTTCGTATTCAACTATCTTTATTTCTTTTCTTTGTTAGTCAAAGTTTTGTTTTCCATATTCGACTCTGTTCACTTCCACGAAGTGAAACGAACTTAGCCGAACTACAGTGGGTAGCCAACCAGAATGCCTATTACCGCCGCGACTCGTAACCTGCCGCATTTCAAAGTCGTTCTCGAAATGACCGCCAGATAGCGCAAAGAGGCATTTAGCAAAACAGCCGCAATTGTGGCATTTTTAAACGTTATTGCGGGGCTATGTCAATTAACAGTAAGGATGAAATACTACAACTATGGCAATTTCCAAAGCAACAAACATGAAAAATTAAAACAAGAGCTATTTGCATTTTCTGTAGGCTACAATAATGAAACAAACAAAGATTTGGTGAAGTTGGAACTGCATGTTAAAGTAATAATTTTATTATTAATTAAAGACAGACAATTTTGTTAATGTTATTTAAACAAACGATCTAACAAAATTATAAAACAATTTATAGTATAGTAGCCTATATACATATATAGACGTTTATTTGTACGAACTATTAGGCTATATATCTCTGTTTATATCTGTTTATTAAAAAACAGCACAATGTATTGTAAAAAAAAAAAAAAAAAAAACAAGAATGAGACTGATTGAATATGTAAAAAACAAAATAAAAATAAACAAACGAAACAGAATAGAACAAACTTTTAGAACAAAAAATAATAATAAAAAAAATTATTTAGCCTACAACAGATTCGGTTAAATTTAACGAAAGCAAAACTTAAGTAAAAGTAGTGAGAAAAGTTGTGGTCGAGAGGTAGATCTTAAGTGCTTTCTATAATTTAGATGACACTGGTTCAAATCCCGAATAAACACGGGCTATTTATAAAATACAATTTCCATTTTACACAAAGGAACAAATATTACCCAACAGATTGACTGAATTTATATCAATCTGTATAATAATTCCAATCGTAATTTCAAAAGCAGTTCTGTTAAAAAATAGAAAAAAAACCTTCATGAGGTTCCATATGCTAAAGAGTTTTTAAAAACATGGTTGTGTAACAAGGTGCGATTTGCTTGTGGGGGATTTCCCCCCTCCACAGTAATCAATGCTATAGCCCAGAGCCATGGAGAGAGAGAGTTCAGACAAGTCCATAGACCGCCATAGTAACTTAGGAATGCGGAAGTAACGCGTGTCATGGAGCAGCCGTTAGTTCCAAAACACTGATAGTTCCAGCATTGAACCCCATTCATTTTCAGTGCTTCTGAAGTATGCTCGCTGGTAAATTAATGAAATTACTGAATTTTTTTACTTTTACACACATTAGCCGACCTCTCGTGAATCTAGTCTGTAGTTATATGTTATGTAGCCAGGTTTAGTAAATGTTTATTGGAAGATAATAGGTTAATTGCAGCGATAGCTTACGTGACCAACACTTCACTAACGTAGCTAACTTACGCTAACCTGATGCAAATAATATATAATATTTTTAATAATGTATATATATAGGCATATATATATATATATATATATATATATATATATATATATATATATATATATATATATATATATATATATATATATATACATACATACATACTTAACGGTATATATATACAATACACACTATACTATGCATATATATATAGTATAGTATGTATATATATGGGGGGGGGGGGTTAGGATTAGTTATGCGTGATTGAAACATGTGTACTGTACATACACAGTACATACATGTATTTGTGTTTTCTGATGAATGGTAGTCTAAGATTAGGGTAGGATGAAGGGGTACATTAGCCATACTGAATTTAGGAACATAGTTAATTCACTCATTAACTATCTCTCCGGTTTCATTTTATGAAGTTAATATTTACCGAACATTGCTGTAAATATAGTCGTTGCTTTCTACGTTATTGGAGCAGTCTATTTCCCTCCTAAATCATTCATTTGTACATACACAGCGTAATTATTTATATTTTATGCTGGTTGGAATTCTGCACAGACTGCAGACCTCTTTGCGTGATCACGAAGGTAGGCTAATGGCTGAATCGGAATTTATAAGCAAGATCACGGGAATCAATAGCCTAATACAGCCCAGTTGTGCTAAAATAAATATCATGAGACGTCCATCATCAGATGAATGACATGGAAAAGTTAAGTTAGAGTCGCTAAAGCCAGTGCTACTACTCTTGCGAACATGAACACTAAGCTTTTCCTTCCAAAAACATAGCCTAAAACTTATCTAAGTTGTCACCCTGCCTCTCCAATGCAAAACTGACATTAACACAATGCAATAACAGCTTAAAAAGTATGTGGGTGTGTGTTTTATGTTATATTTACCGTTTAATAATGCAATCGCTGCTGTCTGTCCATAGAAGAACATGACAGCCCGCGTTTGTTTTGGAACTATTGGGGCTTCCATGAACCACGTGACAGCCGTCGCGGCGACATCAAAGCGTGTCGCAACTCTCTCTATATATGACTCCGCTATAGCCTAATTCACCAATAGACCATATCAAATATATTATATATTTTTAAAAATATGCAACAATCACGTTTAAACAACAAACAATACAATCTGAACCGGCGCTTCTGCTCCTGTATTGAGAGATAATATGCAGCGCGTTTCTGTTAGCCTACGATCCTGGTTCCAGTGGCCTTAATACATTCACGGCTTTTCAAAATGCCACAAAGCGTTTTGAGATGTTTTTGAATGAAATATTGATGTTTATAATTAAAGGTTTTGGCACACCGAGTGGCGCTACGCATTGTTCTAAAATTGAGTTTTATTCTGGCATGTTGAACTAGAGTTCGACAAGCGGCGGCGCTTTCACTTGAATTTATTTTTTCTCATAACAGCTAAAAGAACTTAAAAAGGCTAGCCTACTCCGTAATTTTCGGTCATACAGATAATATGTCATCTTTTAAAACTGTAAAAGGTCTACATTATGCTAACGATAAAACGTTTTCTCGCTCATGTGAACGAACACACTGGAGAAACAAACGTTTGGTCATTTAATAAAGAGTAAATTCATGGCCGATTGGTAGAAATTACGGTTCGATCATTTAGAGGACACGGGTTCAAATCCCGAACAAACTTTAGTAAATTTTGTATTAGCCTATTAATGCATTTTATATCCTATTATTAATGAAGAGAGATTTGTCTAGTTCTAAAACTGTGTTACAGCATAGGCTATAGTTTTTGCTTATATTTATAAAATAAAATTGCCAAGCATTTCCATTTTACACTGGAACAAAATGTGGGTGGGTTAAAAATAAAAACATTTTTTATAAATAGGCCTGTAGAACAAAAGATAGAATCAATTTTAGAAATGAAAAATAGAATCAAAAGTTAAAAATAGAGATAACAATAAGCTTAGCCTATTCCTATGGAGACCAGCTCAATAACAAACAAACAAAAAGTAGGTAGGCTACACCAGTGAAAATAAAGTAGGTGCAATAACGCTGAATATTTGTAGCCTATCTATTGAGGAATGAAACGAATGAAGAGCGCTTCTCTCTCGTGAGCGATATAATTTCATAGTAGCCTATAAAGGCTTCTTATAGCCCACTTTGTGTTATCATATCATGTTAATCATGAAAAGCAGTGTTGTGCCTGAATATAGTTCATGAACGCGTTCATATTTTGGGCGAACGTGAACTGAACGTACTGTATTACTGTGAACGCGCCCATTCTGGTGTCTGTGAACGCACGCTCTCTCAGTTTAGCTTCGTACAATAGGGTGCCAGATTTGTATAGAGCCTTCCAGACGAAAACCTGGCTAAAACACATGTAAACGGTGAGGATGGGAAAAATCTTACATTTCTGTGCAAACTGCCCGTCGATAAAATAATTGTCTGTGGTTGTATATGGGCTGTGGTGGCAATAATAATAATTTTAAAAAAAGCTCGCAACATATGGAAAAAAAGAACTATAAATGAACTAGTTCAGTTCATAGTTCATTTAACTATGAACTGAACTAGTTCATTTTAAAATGTGTGAACTGAACTTTGAACTAGTTCGTGTAGAAAGTGAACTTTCCCAATACTGATCTACCGTTGCTGCTCGTCTAAAATTACAACACCATATAAAAATTATTGATGAACATCTTTACCTTTGCTACACACACGTTAAAACAAACACACATTTTTCGCCATTTAATGTAACTCTTTAGGAAACAAGACTTTGGAAAAATGTACGTTAATATTAATATGAGCATATAGAGATCCTTCATTCGTGTGCCTCCGCATTAATGCTTGAGGCATGCTTGGGAGCTCAGTTGTAAGCCGGGAAAAAACAACATATTGCCAGCCTCATCTCAGGAGCTGGCTTGAGTTAGCTTAAAGTGGGGGAGGGCGCATATTTTGCATTTGAATGGTGTGTGACATTCTAAAACATTTAACGTGTGACACGAACACACAACTAGTCAATGTTTGTAAGATAAATGTCTCTCAACCGTTAAAGAAAAACGTTAGACGGACTTGACAAAACTGAGAAACATTTTTATCTGATCATAAACATTGACTAGTTAATGTTTATGATAAGATAAAAATGTTTCTCAGTTGTGTTTGTGTGCGTCACGCTTTAAATGTGTTAGAATGTCACTCAACATTCAAATGCAAAATATGCGCCCTCGCCCTCCGACTGCAAAAGCCTCTAAGTCCGTCTAACGTTTTTCTTTAATATTAATTTTTTTTTCAGGCTCCTATTTATAGGTTTCTACCAAAGTACCGGCATAGGCTGAGGCTGGGATTTAGTGAGTTTAAAGTCAAAGTATTGAGAGCATGCATTCAATATTACTATTTCATTTTTGGCTTTTAGAGGCTTTTGCATCGGTTGGGTCTTATTATAAAAATGTAAGGAATGTAAGGAACTTTATAACAACTTCAGTTGCCCAGAGATTCCCCCGCAGTGACCGCAAGCGGATCAAGGACAGGGTGAACGAATATCTACGCTCACCGAGAAACACTTGCCCACCGACGTCTACAATATTAGATATTGCAGAGCTCTATTTTAAAGTTTCAACTCTATTTTTGAGCTCTAGTTTCAACTCTATTTACTTTTGTTCTAAAAGTTTTTTCTATTCGGTTTAAAGTGTATTTGTACATTTAAATTTTGCTTTCGTTAAATGTAACACATTATTTTGTAGCAACTATTTTAATTTATTATTTTATCTGTTTTAAAATTTTGTTATATTGTTTTTTGTTTGTTTATTTTTTAACGTCTGGCTATTTACTCATCTTGTTCTTGTCATTATTGTCTTGTTCTTCTTATTATTATTATTATTATGCAGATGTAAATTCAGGCATTTTGTTGGATAAAATGGTCCCTAATGTAAATGGAAATGCATGGTAATTTTATTTTATAAATATAAAATATAGGCTAGAAAAAAAAAGAAAAAAAAGGGGGGTAAAAAAGTAGACCATGTTTGTTCCGGATTCAAACTTAATCAATTTTAGTGTTCTTTTACATTTTCATTTGTTTTTATATTGAAAGTAATACTATTTAGTTAGTCTGTCAAGTCAACAAAATCAGTCTTTTCTGATTTGTTCAGGATCTGTTTTGAAAAAATTATCCTGTTGCTATGGCCAGGTATCACTGTCAGTCAACTCAATTTCATGAATGATTCACAAAACAATAATTTAGCAGATTAAAGACAAGCATCATTATTTTCATTTTCTAATGTAGCAAATTTAGGCTACGTTAATGTGGCATTGATAATTAAACAAAGCGCTTGACATTAAATAAATAAACAGATAGTGAACTCGCTAATAAACAGTTATTTAAAGGTGCTCTAAGCGATGTCACGCGTTTTTATGGCCAAAACATTTTTTGTCACATACAGCAAACGTTTACTCACTATCCGCTGGCTGCCTGTCCCCTGAACACACTGTAAAAAAACGCGGCCTCTGCGGACACCCCAGGCTCCACAAACGGCTACAAAAACAAACTCTAGCGACCCGCTCTAAGAAACATAACAAACTGTTCCAGCCAATAACCGACAAGAATGGTTTGGGGGTGGGTTTGAGGGGTTAGTGCACGGATGAGGAGGAGGGAGGGTCTAGCTAGCCTCCGTTTTGTTTGACAATAGTTCGAACGTCAACAAGAAGTGTCGTCACCCAGGATCGCTTAGAGAACCATTAAGCATCAAGAACGGTAAAACATAAATGAAGTCGGCCAACAGAATGTTGGCTGCAGTGAGATTCGATCTTGGATCGCTTGAAGCACAGTGAGAATAATGTTGTTGCATTATCCACTGAGCTACCGTCTGAATGCTATTAAATCCCGTCTTATGCTCTTCCAGAGCCTCATTGATAGCCTAATATATATCTGTTGCAATGTTTTATGCTGTAATGTTTTCACTATTTATTCAATTTAATTTCAGTATTGTGATTATGAATTCGTTTATGTTTCACTTGAATTCATCTGTTACCAGCTTTCAATCGCTCTGAATGAGCCGCGGCGCGGCGTTAGACTACGCAATAGAGAGAATAAACGGACACCTTTCAAAGTCTGTGATTGTAGCGCCTCTTAGCGGTAAAAGGCAGCAAATACAGATCCGAATTTCACCGCCGCGGGAGCGACGGCGGTGAAAGTATTATTCTGGCTGAGTAACCACTGTATGTCTTTTGGTAATGTTACCTCAACGACTTTAAAAAACCTCTGTTCAACACGCGCACCAAGCAACACCACGTGACGCTTACACACACAAAGGACTCCACTCACGCACGCGGCCAGACCGGGCCGTTCAGGAATGCAGCGACACAGCGAGACCCATAAACTTGTGCAAGTATATCTCTTTATAGAGCTTCTAAGAAGCCTTAAGATGATGTTTTCGTGTTGTTTACAGAAAGGTGAATGTCTGGAGAAATTGTACCAATGCTCTCTCTCTCCCCCTCCCTCTCTTTTCTCTCTCTCTCTCTCACACACTCACTCGCTCTCACACGTGTTTCCATTGTCCAAACTCTATGCATTTCGCGTTCATCGATGCCTTATCGTGTTTTGTTGTTTATTATGTTTGTAAATACATATATCCCATGTAACCGTAGTAAATATATAAGTAGTTCTGCCTTATTAAATTCATTATATTCATTTGATTGATGTACTGCCTCTTTGCTCATATTTCGGGTCCCTGAAATGAGTAGATCAGCTACGAGCTTTATAAATTAAAGATACTTTAAAGAGTATTGGTTTATAGGGCGGGAAACCCAATTCTTGTGGCCACAGAATTGCTTTTCCTGAAATCCTATAAAGTAAGATGATATTGTGGATCCCCACAATATTATTCTGACAATTGAGCTAATTAATTTTGCCTGTTTTGTAAGACGTGGTCTGTGTAATTAATTGCAATCAACTTGTGGTTAAATGCAAGGATACACATGCATGCAGGGAAAATGACATCCTCCCTTATCGGGAGATTTATTTACATGTAAGACTGATCTAATCCAAACATGTATGAATAATTATTAATTACCAATTATTAATTATGATATGCAAATTCCCCACGGATTAGATCCGCCCATGAGTCTTTACAAAGGTAAACAAATATAAATTTCAAAGATTATTAAAGACAAGTAAACAGTCATTAATAAAATAAAATAAATTAAAAAAAAAATAATATATATATATATTATTTTTTTAAATTTATTTTATTTTATTAATGACTGTTTACTTGTCTTTAATAATCTTCGAAATTACTGTGCTATTGTGGCTGCGATGTGTCACATGTTGAGCATGAAGCATCACCATGGAAATAATAATACATAAAAATGTGAGGTGATCACTGGCTATGCCTTCCCCCACCTTACTGGTGCACTTTTAATGAATTAATACATTTTCACTGTTTATTAAAAAATCTAATTGTAACACTACCCTTAAGCCTAAGTGTGGATTTTTGTTTCATCACCAGATTGTTGAGCGCAACATCCTCGAGGCGTAGTTAAAGATAATCGGAGTGTCTGAAGTTGATGGTGTGCTCATCATTTTAGACTGTAAATTGGAAGAATGCTCTGTACCAAGTCATTTATACCCTAGCAATATAAATGACTTGGTACAGACTCTTCCAATTTCAATAAAAGTCGAGCACATACACAATCACCTTCTGAGTCTCCAACGGCTCGAGGAAGTTGAATCCCTGGACCTGGTCGAAGCGGCAGAGTCCCTGGCCAATTAAGTCATGATCATTGACTTTTTGTTTTGTTTTCTCAAGTTCTGTTTTCTAATTCTAAGTTCTTCACATTATTAAAGACTGTTTATTCTAATATCTTGTTGTGTGCTTCTTTGCAGTACCCCATTACATTAGTTTGTTTATTTTTATGGGGTTTTAGAATTTAAATAACATTGCGTAAATTACGAAAAACGTAAAATGCATGAGAAGTCCTCTGATTGTTTCAGGAAAAGATTGAAAGCATCGTGAATGTTGAAAACGCGCCATCTTTTGGCAGGTCAAAAACAGTCATGGTCAAAATTGATGGCACCCCTGGTATATATGATCAAAACTGGCTGTAAAAAATAAATCTGCATCGTTTATCCTTTTGATCTTTCATTAAAAAAATTCACAAAAATCTAACCTTTCATTGAAGTAAAAGAATTGAAAGTGGGGGTAAATCACATTATGAAATAAATGTTTTTCTCCAAAACACGCTGGCCATTATTATTGGCACCGTTATTAAATACTTTTTGCAACCTCCTTTTGCCAAGATAACAGCTCTGAGTCTTCTCCTATAATGCCTGATGAGTTTGGAGAACACCTGACAAGAGATCAGAGACCATTCCTGCATACAGAATCTCTCCATATCCTTCAGATTCCCAGATCCATATTGGTGCTTCTTCTCTTCAGTTCAGCCCACTCATTTTCTATATGGTTCAGCTCAGGGAACTGGGACGGTCATGGCAGAAGCTTCATTTTGTTCTCCGTAACACATTTTTGTGTTGATTTTGATGTTTGTTTTGGACCGTTGTCCTGATGGAAGATTCAACTATGGCCCATTATAATATTTCTAGCAGAGGCCGTCAGGTTTTGATTTTTTATCTGTTTGTATTTGATAGAATCCATAATATCATGTATCTGAACAAGATGTCCAGGACCTCCAGCAAATAAATAGGCCCACAACATATAAGATCCAGCAGTATATATAACCGTAGGCATGGGGTACTCTTTATCCCTGTTTGCACCAAACACATCTGCTGGGTTTGCTGCCAAAAAGCCCTTTTTTTAGTTTCATCTGACCACAGAAGCCTGTGCCGTTTGAAGATCCAGTCGTGTCTGACCACTGAATATGCTAGAGTTTTTTTTGGGATGAGCGAGGAGCATTTTTCTTGAAACCCTCCCAAACAACATGTGGTGATGTAGAGGTTGTTTGTATAGTATAATTTTATAATTTATTTTTAAAAAGATATAATTTTTTTTTTAGGCTTTCTGACCCCAAGACTCAACTAATCTCTGCAATTCTCCATCTGTGATCGTTGGAGAGTCTTTGGCCACTGAAACTTACCCTCACCGTCCATTAAAGCTACACTGTGTGATATTTAGCACCATCTATTGGTGAAAAGGTATATGACCATCCAGTGGATATTATTTTCTGTTCCTCTCAATTCCGATTTCGTTTTAACTCCTACAGTGGCCAATGTAGTCCAGTCTCAAGCAATCCCCCTCTTCACATTCGACACGGTGCCATCGAGTGTTAAAACGCGAAAGGCGAAGCTTGAATTGTCCCTCTTTGGCTAATGTACTTCAAGATGGAGGGGCAACATGGCGACCGACATAGGAACCCTCACCCGTATGTATTTTTAATTGCATATTATACACTCACGAGATTACTTTATTACTTGAACGAAGTAAATATACATTAAAGAGCACATATATTTTTGAAAGAACTAAGTGTTTTTAGCAAAGAATAAACTAAAAAAGTTACACAGTGTAGCTTTAAGAAAATATAGACACACGTCCTCTTCCTGGCAGATTCGAAACATCTTTAAATTATTTTACAACATCTTGATTATAATTTCTTAATTATTGCCCTGATGGTCAAAATGGGGATTTTCAATTCTTTAGATATTTTCTTACAGCCACTGTGTATTTTGTGATGTCAACAATCTTTTGCTGCACATCAGAACTATATTCTCTGGTTTTACTCATTGTGATGAAGGATTAAGGGAATTTGGCCTTTGTGTATCCTCATATTGAAACTCCTGTGAAACTAGAAGTCATAGCCGGACAATTTCATGTTCCTAGTCACCCTGGTGTGCTTAAAAATTTAAATATTATTGGAAATGTACTTCAGAGATATTTTTCTCATAAAAAATTCTAGGGGTGCTAACAATTATGGCCAGCGTGTTTTGCAGAAAACCATTTATTTCATAATGTGATTTACCCCCACTTTCAATTCTTTTACATCAATGAAAGGTTAGAATTTTGCCAATTTTTCAATGGAAGATCAAAAGGATAAACAATGCAGATTTAGTTTTTACAGTGTGACAATGAAGAAAATCTGTGCCGCGAGTCACATAGCTGCTAATAGATTGTTTACTTTCACTTTCATTTTTGCGTGATTTTGGGTGGAGCGTGTCAATTAACAATGGAAGGAAGTGTATTTAAAGGGAGTGTGTAGTACCTGAATCTAGAGCGTCATCCGTTTGTTTGCACATGAGGTTTGCCAGTATGAGTGATGGTTTGGTGGAAAGACAGCGTGCGTGTCAATCAGCTGTTTCATGTGAAACGAAATATGTCTGGTGCGTGACTGAAGCAGTGCGCTTCCAGACCGACCGTCGTGAGCTGTTCTGAAGGCAACGCGGAAAACTGCTTGTCCACCTATCTTGGTGTCTGATGACCCACGATTCTCATTGGTGCCTTCAATATCTGCAAACTTGCGTGACGCGGTCGGTTCCCGGCACGGATCTCGACGACCAGAGACCGCTAGTGTGAATTTCACCTCTTATGTTTTTTTTTCATCTTCTTCTTTTTTTTGGGTCCATTTCGTTTTTTGTATGATTTATGATTATGAACATGTGTGGAAAAATAAATATCCCTTGTGAACTGACCTTTTTCCTGGGATTATTATTATAATTTGTTGTGTAACAGGTGGATACCTTGTCTGCTATCCTGGGTTAAGTTAATTGTTTGACAGGTTTAATCCTGTCTGGCGCCCGAAGGTTTTTTCTTTAAAATAATTATAATTTATTTATGGTCGGGCCACCACCGTTACAACAGCCAGTTTTGATCATATTTACAAGGGGTGCCATCAATTTTGACCATGACTGTAACAATGAAGTGTTTCAATAAATGAATGAATAAAAATGTTTGGCAACCCGGTGAGAGACTCTAAATTATCTAAATTATCCAGATAGAAATTTGTTGCCCATTTCTCAGCAACATTGCTCAAAAAGTTGCCCCTTATTTACCTTTAGAGTGCATGCTTTCACTACATGATTTGGTCGATTAAAATGTATTTAGAATGCCCCTAAAAATCAACATAAGAGACAAAAAAAAAAGGCTTTATTTATATAATTTAACATAATGACCTATTATCACTTTTTCATGTTTTCCTCCAACAGTTCTATAAACAATTATTTATTATTAATTAACTTACATTTTAGACAAGGTTATCTTAATTGTTAATTCCAAACAAGCGACAGCACTGTTTAACTTTTGGGCTCCACGTGGTTTCATTATTGAACGAATCAATCTTTTTGGACGAATTGGTTGAAGAATGAATCAATGAATCGACCCGCTGCTTCGTTCATGAATAAATAAGCAGTTTGAATGAATCTGTTGAATCTTAGTGACTCACTCAATAAAAGTGAATTGCTGCCACCAAGTGGCAGTTTTAATTTCACATTTAAAGTATAGGCTAGTTAATTATTTTAAAAATAAATATTAAACGTTATGTTTAAATCAAAGCATTGTTAATGAATTATTCATAGGTATTAAGTCATTATTAACTCCAAGTGAGCATTGCAAAGATTAATTTTGATACTGAATTCATGAGCTCTATTGTGTCTTGTTACTCTAAATTACTGATTAAAAATTGTAAGAATTTTACACAAAAAATTTTTTTTTGACTTTCACTATTGAAATGAAATGTGAAAATAGTTATGGATTAATTTGGACTGTGTAGGGGGAATTTTCTAACCCTTGAAATTTAGGAAGCAGGGCAACTGTGCCTCTTAATGTAGCTATTTAATTTCCTCATTTCCTTCACCTGGTTACTATGACTGACAACGCGCGGCCATCAACACATTAGCTGTTCTTACAATATAATTGTTTTATTATTACGAGTTGTTGCTATGAAAGTTATGATTTTAAAATATGCTTACTGATAAAAGTGAACCATTGAAGCTGTAATCTATCTAACTGAAGAAAACACCATTATTGTCGATTATTGCTCTTGATATTGTAATAATGAATAAAGTCGACTAAAAAAAAACGTTTTTGTGTGTGTGTGAGGCGGAAAATGTCATTCTTGTATGACAAGAAACGTTTATTAACCGCTTAATTGCTTTTTACGTACTAGAAAAACAAGACATTGTTATTTTAGTAGCATGAAAAAACAAAAGGATTATAAATTAATATCTTACTCACATCGTATCTACACTTTTCCTCGAGCAGAATCCAGAAAAAAGTATAAAAGTAATCTTGCATGCCACATGAGGATCTTTGCCTGTAATGCCGCAACATTTCCTTGACTTTCACTATTAAAGTGAAATGTGAAAATAGTTAGATTAATTTTGACTGTGATTTTTTTAGCTATTTCAATTTTCCATTGAGGCTGCTATCCATCCATCCATCAATCAACTTACTTTAAAATTTAAACTACTTTAAACTTATTTTTAAACTTATAAATACATACACTTATAAACTCATGAATTCATACATTTATGAACTCTTAAACTCATAAATGAATAAACTCTGAACTTTAGACTCATGTTACCTACTCACTTATAAACCATTCAGAACATCTTAGTAACCCACTAGAAACACCCTAGCAACTTTAAATTACTTCAAACTATACTTTAAACTTTAAACTAATTTACACTTTAAACTAATTAGCAACTAGCAACCACCCAGAACACCCTAGCAACCACCCAAAATATCTTAGCAACCACCTAGCAACCACCCAGAACACCTTAGCAACCCACTAGAAACACCGTAGCAACTTTAAATTACTTCAAACTATAGTTTAAACTACTTTAAACGTTAAACTTATTTAAATTTAAACTAATTTAAACTTCAAACTGATTTACACTTTAAACTACTTTACTATTCAAACTAATTTAAACTTTAGACTAATTTAAACTATAAACTAATTTAAACTTCAAACTACTTTAAATTTCTTCAAACTTTCTGGTCCAACTTTACACCCTAGCAACCACCAAAAACACCCTAGCAACCAGCCAAAATACATTAGAACACCCTAGCAACAACCCAGAACACCGTAGCAACCACCCAAAATACCTTAGAACACCATAGCAACCCCCAAAATACCTTAGAACACCCTAGCAACTACCCAGAATACCCTAGCAACCACCCAATATACCTTAGCAACCGCCTAGCAACCACCCAGAACACCCTAGCAACCACCCAAAATACCTTAACAACCGCCTAGCAACCACCCAGAACACCTTAGCAACCCACTAGAAACACTGTAGCAACTTTAAATTACTTCAGACTATACTTTAAACTTTAAACTACTTTAAAATTCAAACTAATTTAAACTTTAGACTAATTTAAACTTTAAACTAATTTAAACTTTATACTAATTTAAACTTTAAACTAATTTAAACTTCAAACTACTTTAAAGTTCTTCAAACTTTCTGGTCCAAACTTTCACAAGCCAACTTAAAGTTCAAACTTTTTCTAGTTACATTTACTATGCTCCTGAGGCTGAATGTAACAGGGTTTTCCTGCGTTATGATTTTTTTTTACCCAGCCGATACCTGCGCGGCGCGCGTGCGATTGTGAGGAGTAGTAGGCTGCGCTGATTGGTGTTTCGTTCGAAACACCAATCAGCGCAGCCTACTACTCCTCACAATCGCGCGCCGAGAGAGTGAATGCTAAAATGTCTAAAATAATACTGAACGCGGAGGAATTAAAGAAACGTCACTTGTCCACCAAAATCAAGGCACAGGACAGAGCAAAAGAATTTACAAACGATTTTTATGAGGATGTCGTTGTTTTGCAAAGCCTGTCAACACTCCGTTGATTACCTGAGGCGACAGACGGCACTGGAGCATCTCAAATCCGCTCGCCACAAGAATAGAAAGGGGAGTTCTCTTGGTAAGTTTTATTTAAAGTTATATTTCCTTTGTGTTGAAAAGTAATGAAAAGTTTCATTATCCAATATACAACCTAAATTTATCATGATGAGAACAATGCTGGGTGGTGTGTATATTTGCTACTATTTGCTATCGCAAAACCGGCACAAAGCTGAAATAACTAACTTAACGTTAGGCTACTGTCTCACTGCCGATTATAGTATCAAATCGCTATATTGACTAGTGTCTGTGAATATTAAAGACTGCTATTAAAGCCCCCCGTTTTTGGGGGCAGTCATGGCCTAATGGTAACAGAGTTGGACTGGTGACCCAAAGGTTGCTGGTTCGATTCCAGTACCGGCAGGCATATGACTGAGGTGTCCTTGAGCAAGGCACCTAGCCCCCAATCGCTCCCCGGGCGCCACTCAGGGCTGCCCGCTGCTCCGGGTGTGTGTATTCACGTTTGCAGTGTGTGTGTGTGTTCACTACTCACTACTCTGCTCCTAATGTGTGTGCACTTACTTGGATGGGTTAAATGCAGAGGTCAAATTCCAAGTATGGGTTACCATACTTGGCCATCACGTGTCACTTTCACTTTCACTTTCACTTAAACGAGACCCGCAGATTTGTGTACGTTTATCCAGCATTTCATTGTCAGATACACTCAGAACCCCTGCAAAATAAAAGTTTGGTTAAACGTGATGAAATTATCAAAGAAATATACTATTGTACATCGAACGTACTTCTCT
This sequence comes from Chrosomus eos, assembly GCA_036326025.1. Classification (NCBI taxonomy): domain Eukaryota; kingdom Metazoa; phylum Chordata; class Actinopteri; order Cypriniformes; family Leuciscidae; genus Chrosomus; species Chrosomus eos. The sequence goes on from CM070822.1 coordinate 34,285,943, forward strand.
CAAAGCAATAATAATAAAAATAGGCTAATAATAATAATAATATATTTATTTATTATAATTTTTTATACCAAAAATCAAACCATTTCAAATTATTTTATTTAACCAGTAAACCTCTGTCATACAGCACTTGTATTCGTTTCTTTGATTACAAACTTTTTGATAATAAATTTGTATATATGCTATGTTTTTATAATATATGTACTCCTGGCATAAAAATAAGCCAATATAAAGACTAAGTAAAAAAAGAAAATAACAACTAACACCAGCTTCTTAAAAATACCGTAATTCAGTTTTTTGTCATCATACAACCCAGCACTACAATTTTAACACGTTTTATAAAACGGTTAGTTCGAATCCTTGATTCTGATTGGTCAAGAGCTGTGCTTTATTCACGATAAAACACGGCTACGACCGCTTCACCCAACGGTTCTATTTATCACTGCGCCCATAGCAACACCCTTAGCAACCACACAACTCAACATAAACAAAGAAAAAAGCTTAAGAATTAAAAAGGCTAAAATGTTTAAAGTAAATTTCGATTTACTGGGTGGCATGACGAATTTGGAGAGACTTCTACAAATACGAACCGTCATGCTGAAGTGCTGAAATGTAACATTGATACATTCGAGAAGACTCGTAATGAAAAAAATACCGTGCAGCAAACCCAATGGGCAGTGAAATGCTTCGGTGACTGGTGTAGTGAAAAGGGTTACAGCATAGATTATAAACAAATCACCAAGACAGAACTCAACGCACTTCTCCGTGACTTCTGCGGAACTGTCAGATGCTGGTCTCGAATCGAGGGAAATTATGTCTGTGAGTGGACATAAGTGTGAAAGTTCACTACAGAGCTACTGGAGGCCAAACTTAAAACAAAGAAAGCACTGGAGTGACATTCTTGCTGCAACAGAAAACACCGCTGACAGCGCTGAGCCCCAACTAAAGAGGACCGCGTTAAATATCACCACAGAGGAGCCGATTGAAATGAGACAAATATTTAATGCGTGCACAATAAACGGAGATGTTCAAATAAATATAAATAAACAACAATAAATAAAGTATCTCTTGTTAGGCAGCATTTTAGAAACTAAATTAATAACTAGATTAAAGACCGTTAGCCTATCTATCAAAATATGTGCCCTTGTGTTTTTATTTTATTTGTTATTTTGCTGAGAGATAAGCTATTTGTGTGAGGAAATTTCAAAAAGGAAATGTCACAAATTTTGTGTTGTAAAAAATAAAAATAATAAGACAAAGTTTGCGAATGGTTTGTTGTTTTTATTTGAGCTTTCCTGCATAGGTACACATTGGAACGTTGCTCTTCACAGTCAGGGACTATATTTTTCTAGCGGAAGGAATGTTTTTATTGATTTAACTACACGAAAGTTGCACTAATACATTGTTTTTTAATTTAATATTGTGTGGAAACCGTTTTATAAAAGCAATAAGATACTCGAGGCAAGTGCTGTATCGTGAATAAGTAACGGCTCAAGGGGTTGCAGGCACTCCGCTTCGCGTCGTGCCTAACAACGCCCTTGAGCCGTTACTTATTCACGATACAGCACAGCCTCTCGTACCTTATTGCTTACGTATAGTGCTTTAATGTAATATATATTGCTATAAACAACAATATATCTAATTGTGTGTGTGTGTGTGTGTATGTGTATACATACATTTTACATTTTTAATTTTTTTTTTTTTTTTTTACATTTTTTAATGCATCTAATTAAAATACTTTATCCCCCCCAGCATCATTCAGAACACAGACATTGTATGTCTAAGACTCCATCTACAGCTGAAAGAAAGGAGTTCATTTATGATTTCATAAAGACCTTCATTGAAGCTGACATCCCTCTGGAAAAAAACTGCAAGTAGTACTGCAAACAGGGAGGGTCAATTCCAGCTCCATCTCACCTACGCTCTGATTACCTTCCACACTTATTTCCTCAGTATTTGGAGGACATCAAGCAGGCTGTACATGGAAGTCCTGTTTATGTAATTGCAGATGACACAACAGATGCTTGTGGCCGTTGTGCTCCAGCCAGTGGGCAAGCCACCTGTTGCAGCATTTTTTTGGATCGGGTTAATTTCAGCACTGTATCGCAGGCTGTCATCTCCTGTCTTAACTCCAACAACATTGATTTCAATGATGTATGGGCACTTGTCACAGATTCTGCAAGTTATATGAAAAAAGCATATAACACGATTCTCTATGGCCTCTTTCCCAATGCAGAACATGTCACCTGTCTTGCACATCTTCTGCAGCTAGTTTTAGCAGTGTTTCCAGACACATTTGAAGAACTGAACCGGATGTGTGGTTTGGTAAAAAGCGTGTTTTCTGCCAGTCACCAGAAATAATATATAATATAATATAATATCATCACTCCTGAATGATCCAATGGCAGATGGGAGTTTTACTTACTCAAACATGTTCTGAGGGCAGAAAGGGAAATGATTGGTTTACAGATTCAACCAATTAAAATGAAGCAAGGGCGGGGTCAATACGTTTGAATGTGCGCGCAGAAGGATTGCGGTAGGCTACTATATTCGGATTTCGGAATACAAGACAGATGTTCGTGGGTGAACACATTTATTGCAAGGTAAGTGAATTTACTATTATATTTTGTTAAAATTCGACATCCTCTAACGTTTCCTAAGATAATTAGTGAACATTAAAAATGCACAGAACTAATCATCGTCTAAACATTGTAGGCTGTATGCATTTTGATTCGCGTTACATCAGTCAACCACAACAAAGCTGATTATGGGCTAACTGGTGTTAAACATGCTTTTCTACTGCAACATCGCTGTTTGTGAACTTGATATCAGTGAACAGAACTCGTTCAAATCTCCGCTATATTTCAACCGTCAAAAAGATACATCTCCCGCCCTAGCGCTGCTCTCAGGGCAGGAGTACTCAATAGATTCAAACCAATGTTATTTTTAGTGTATAACGCGCTGCTCTCAGGGCAGGAGTACTCAATATATTCAAACCAATGTTATTTTTAGTGTATAACGCGCTGCTCTCAGGGCAGGAGTACTTAATATATTCAAATCAATGTTATTTTTAGTGTATAACGCGCTGCTCTCAGGGCAGGAGTACTTAATATATTCAAACCAATGTTATTTTTAGTGTATTACGCGCTGCTCTCAGGGCAGGAGTAGCCTACTCAATATATTCAAACCAATGTTATTTTAGTGTGTTACGCGCAGCTCTCAGAGCAGGAGTAGCCTACTCAATAGATTCAAATCGCTGTTATTTTTAGTGTATTACGCGCTGCTCTCAGGGCAGGAGTACTCAATAGATTCAAACCAATGTTATTTTAGTGTGTTACGCGCAGCTCTCAGAGCAGGAGTAGCCTACTCAATAGATTCAAATCACTGTTATTTTTAGTGTTAACGCGCTGCTCTCAGGGCAGGAGTACTCAATAGATTCAAATCATGTTATTTTAGTGTATTACGCACTGCTCTCAGGGCAGGAGTGCTCAATATATTCAAACCAATGTTATTTTAGTGTGTTATGCGCTGCTCTCAGGGCAGGAGTACTCAATATATTCAAACCAATGTTATTTTAGTGTGTTACGCGCAGCTCTCAGAGCAGGAGTACTCAATATATTCAAACCAATGTTATTTTTAGTGTGTTACGCGCAGCTCTCAGAGCAGGAGTAGCCTACTCAATAGATTCAAATCGCTGTTATTTTTAGTGTATAACGCGCTGCTCTCAGGGCAGGAGTACTCAATATATTCAAACCAATGTTATTTTTAGTGTATTACGCGCTGCTCTCAGGGCAGGAGTACTCAATAGATTCAAATCACTGTTATTTTTAGTGTTAACGCGCTGCTCTCAGGGCAGGAGTACTCAATATATTCAAACCAGTGTTATTTTTAGTGTATTACGTGCTGCTCTCAGGGCAGGAGTACTCAATAGATTCAAATCGCTGTTATTTTAGTGTATTACGCACTGCTCTCAGGGCAGGAGTACTCAATAGATTCAAATCACTGTTATTTTAGTGTATTACGCGCTGCTCTCAGGGCAGGAGTACTCAATATATTCAAATAACTGTTATTTTAGTGTATTACGCGCTGCTCTCAGGGCAGGAGTACTCGATATATTCAAATAACTGTTATTTTAGTGTATTACGCGCTGCTCTCAGGGCAGGAGTACTCAATAGATTCAAATCACTGTTATTTTAGTGTATTACACGCTGCTCTCAGGGCAGGAGTACTCAATATATTCAAATCGCTGTTATTTTAGTGTATTACGTGCTGCTCTCAGGGCAGGAGTACTCAATAGATTCAAATCACTGTTATTTTAGTGTATTACACGCTGCTCTCAGGGCAGGAGTACTCAATATATTCAAATCGCTGTTATTTTAGTGTATTACGCGCTGCTCTCAGGGCAGGAGTACTCAATAGATTCAAATCACTGTTATTTTAGTGTATTACGCGCTGCTCTCAGGGCAGGAGTACTCAATAGATTCAAATCGCTGTTATTTTAGTGTATTACGCGCTGCTCTCAGGGCAGGAGTACTCAATATATTCAAATCGCTGTTATTTTAGTGTATTACGCGCTGCTCTCAGGGCAGGAGTACTCGATATATTCAAATAACTGTTATTTTAGTGTATTACACGCTGCTCTCAGGGCAGGAGTACTCAATAGATTCAAATCACTGTTATTTTAGTGTATTACGCGCTGCTCTCAGGGCAGGAGTACTCGATAATATTCAAATAACTGTTATTTTAGTGTATTACACGCTGCTCTCAGGGCAGGAGTACTCAATAGATTCAAATCACTGTTTTTTTAGTGTATAACGCCTGCTCTCAGGGCAGGAGTACTCAATATATTCAAATCGCTGTTATTTTAGTGTATTACGTGCTGCTCTCAGGGCAGGAGTACTCAATAGATTCAAATCACTGTTATTTTAGTGTATTACACGCTGCTCTCAGGGCAGGAGTACTCAATATATTCAAACCATGTTATTTTTAGTGTATTACGTGCTGCTCTCAGGGCAGGAGTACTCAATAATTCAAATCCATGTTATTTTAGTGTATTACGCACTGCTCTCAGGCAGGAGTACTCAATAGATTCAAATCGCTGTTATTTTAGTGTATTACCGCTGCTCTCAGGGCAGGAGTACTCAATAGATTCAAATCCTGTTATTTTAGTGTATTACGCGCTGCTCTCAGGGCAGGAGTACTCAATAGATTCAAATCTCTGTTATTTTAGTGTATTACGCGCTGCTCTCAGGGCAGGAGTACTCAATAGATTCAAACTTTAAGAGTTTCCGGTGTGCGGTACTTTGTGTTGTACGTTGACATGTTTTCTTGGAAAAAAATTCTCACACTTACCTCAATTCATTAGCCGAAGCGAAGCGGCGGTGGCGCATCACGTCTGATGTGCCTTTATTAGTATGTTAATAATTTGAAAACCAGGTAATAACTAGATACTAACCCGCAACCTACACCTAAACCTTAGCCCATGTAGTTTCCTTATATTATTAACCAGTACTTTCTTAGGTAAGTAGTACACGAAAGTGCACTGTAAAATAAAGTCAAGTGTAACCATTCTGTATAGTATTGATATTTTGGTATAATTTATTCTGTTGATTTTTTTTTTTGCTGGTTTTAGTCTAGTAAATATATAGACCTACACATTTTAAGGGTATTTTATTCTTTCTAATCGTTTCGTTGTTACATCAGTAGACCATTTATTTTCGGTCTATTATTGACTTGTTCTTTTATCTTATTCTTCAGTTACCTGAATGAGTTGGCAGAAACTGGATGAATCAAAGGAGCATTGAAGACGCCTCTGATGCTGTCCAGTTTATGATTACAAAATGCCTGGATGCAAAGATGAAAAACGTTTGGTTCCATCTGATACAAGCGCACAATCACACAAAGTTAACTTTGTGATGCATAAATGTGATAGCAAAAGATCCCAAAGTGGATCTATGTGCAGATACTTAATTTTCTCACTGAATATAGCAGAGAAACAAGGACTTTTAATTTTAAAGAGATTTTATCATGGTTCCTACGCAATTTGGAAAAATATGGCATTAAAATAATTTGACTTGGAAATTACTCAGTTTCCAGACTTTTCCCCCCATTCTGTTTTCTAAAATATAAAACGTTCTAAAAGTAAATGAATCACAAAAGCAGAACGAATTCATGGCAACAGTTCAGTGATCATTTAGAGATTGTTTGTCTTTATCATAAGTGAGTCTCTTTTGAACTTCTTTAAATGAATGTGCATGTGCCATTCTACCAGCAACACATAAAGGAGCAGTCTACCATTTAACTTAGACTGCTTGGTGATCGTGCAATATCAAACCACACAGGTTATAACGCATTTCAGGTTTCTTCATCCTGTTAGTGCTCATCACATCGAGAAAACCAATGGAGAAAAAAAACTGTATATATATATAGATATACTGTATATATATATATATATATATATATATATATATATATATATATATATATATATATATATATATATATACAGTGCCCTCCACAATTATTGGCACCCCTGTTTAAGATGTGGTCGAGGACTTCTAAAAATTCTCCTTTTTTTTAAACAACATAGAACCCAAATGCAAAAAAGAGAAAAACTAACCTTTTATTTAAGTACATTACTTTGGTGGTAAAAAAAAAAATCACACATTTAGAAAAAAAACCTTGAAATCATGTGTCCCACAATTATTGGCACCCCTAACAATTCCGCTGAAAAATGTAATTGATTTTTTTAAAAATATTTTTTTCTGTAGTTGCTAAAGTTAGTCAGGGTATCTAGGAACTTTTAATTAGTAATTCATGACTTCCTGTTTCCCTGGAGTATAAATATGACGTGACACAGAGGCCTAATTCTCTTACCCATTTGTCAACATGGCAAAGACAAGAGAACACACCATTCAAGTAAGGCAGATGTGTGTGGACCTTCATAAGTCAGGCAACGGCTAAAAGAAAATAGCCACTCGCCTTAACTTGCCCATATCTACAGTCAGAGGTATCATTAAGAAGTTTAAAACAACTGGAACAGAGATAAACAAGGCTGGAAGAGGTCCCAAGTTTATCTTGCCACAACGCACAGTGAGGAGGATGGTAAGAGAAGTAAAAAAAAGTCCTAAGCTCACTGTCACAGAATTGCATCAAAGAGTGGCATCTTGGGGTCACAAAGTCTCCAAAACAACCATCAGACGCTCTCTACATGCCAACAAGCTGTTCGGGAGGCATGCAAGGAAAAAGCCTTTTCTCACTAACACTCACAAACGTAAACGTATGGAGTTTGCTAAGCGGCACTGGGACTTCAACTGGGATCATGTGATGAGACTAAGATTGAGCTTTTTGGCAACAAACACTCTAAGTGGGTCTGGCGTAAAACAAAAAATGAGTATGCCGAAAAGCACCTCATGCCCACCGTGAAGTATGGTGGAGGATCTGTGATGCTGTGGGCCTGTTTCTCTTCCAAAGGCCCTGGGAACCTTGTTAAGGTGCATGGCATTATGAACACTTTGAACTACCAGGACATTTTAAATAAAAACATGATGGCCTCAGCCAGAAAGCTGAAGATGGGTCGTCATTGGGTCTTTAGGAAGGATAATGATCCAAAACATGTGGCAAAATCTACACAAAAATGGTTCAGCAGTCACAAACTCAAGGTCCTCCCATGGCCATCTCAGTCCCCAGACCTCAACCCAATCGAAAACCTGTGGGGCGAGTGCATAAGAGAGGACCCAGGACACTGGATAATCTAGAAAGATTGTGCAAAGAAGAATGGTCAAAGATCCCTCTCTCTGTGTTCTCCAATCTTGTGAAATGTTATAGGAGGAGATTAAGTGCTGGCTTGTTGGCAAAAGGGGGTTGTACAAAGTATTAACATTAGGGGTGCCAATAATTGTGGGACACATGATTTCAAGTTTTTTTTTCTAAATGTGTGAAAAAAAATTTTACCACCAAGTAATGTACTTAAATAAAAGGTTGGATTTTTCTCTTTTTTTGCATTTGGGTTCTATGTTGTTTTTAAAAAAAGGAGAATTTTTAGAAGTCCTCGACCACATCTTAAACAGGGGTGCCAATAATTGTGGAGGGCACTGTATATATATACAGATGATTGTACTGTAAATATAATGCTGTATGAATCATTTATGTTGAATATGTTCAGAAAAACCAGAGAGAGGGTTGTACATTTAAGTCTGTAAGATTAAAAATAAAGATATTTGAAAATGAACAAAGACATTTGCTTTTACTGTTTCAATCCCCCTCTTTCCTACCCCAAGGACAATTTGTAATTCCTAAAGGCAGAGCTGTTGATAGTGATCGAGGCCTGTAGGTCAAAATATGTGGATATTGGGGGTCTAAAAATCACACCTTTAGTACAATGGGGGAAATAATTTTCTAATTGGTCAGTTTGAACGTCTCACATTTGTGTTATAGACACATGGTCAAGGAAGGCATCAAGAAGATAGTAACAGTTGCTATGGCCCTTTTATTCTCTGGCTCGTACTCTCTACACTCTCTCCCTCTCTTTCTATCTCTCAGGTAACACTTTACATATATGGTGGGTACGATTATGGTATGTTATCATCATCACATCTATTTTGTAACTATTTTAAAAGTGTAACCATATATAGTGTCATTAGCCCCTTTCAATTACATGTGCTAACTAGTTTTGATTAGGTATTGACTTTGAAGGGCTACCGCTCTGCCACATATTTAGCTATTGTAACTTCCGTCTTTGGTATAAGCAGCAGTGGGTGGTTGGTAATAGACAAGAAATCTAGTTTTCCACTATCTTACTGCTAATGTTTCTTTAGTCATTCAGCAATCCTACAGCCTGAACCCCTGTAGGAAATCCATCCTTTTTTAAGTAATTTAATGACTGTTGTACAGAATCATTGTATAAAATCAAAATGAAAGAACAAACATTGGTTATAAATTGTTGATTGTTTACTAATTATATTTTTATTGAACTGTCTTTTGGTCCAATATTACAATAAAATAATCAATTCAAGTATAATTATACTTTCCTTTTTAATAGTATTACTAAACATTTCCAGTGAATTAGATGTATAAAACACAGAAACGTATCACAAAAAAATGCAGAGCAAAGATGTAGCCTATCATTAAACTGCTGTACTTTTAACTTATCATTATTCTTAGAGGTTTTTAATTGCTCGTTTTTTTTTTTTTTTTTTTTTAATATTAGACGGGTGTCGTTGAACTTGAATGTGATTCCCATTAAACCAGGCCCAAGGCCATGGGTTGCCTGGCCAAATGTCTGTCAGTTCCTCCTTAAATTCTCCAGGATTGTAGGTCTTCCTGCAAATGAATTACAAAAAGATTTTGGTTTCAATGTAAACCCATAGTCATAAAATAAAAACATAAAATGTATTTCACCTGCAGTCTTCAGTTTTGGATATTGAACAATGATTGAACATCCTCATTTTCAATTATTTCCTGGACTACTTTCTTTTGTGGAGTAAACTTGGTGCGAGGGACATTAATAAAAACGTATTGTAAAGTGTTACCAATGTAGCAATGTAAACAAATAGAATTACTTCTAGAATTACATTTATAGACATTTCTAAAGACATTTATAACGCCCTTAAAACAGCACTAAGGTCAGTTATATTGTTACTTGGTTCTCACAGTTAAGTGCACGTTTAAGTCAGTTTGGTGCGCCTGGAAGGCTAAAAATAAAATACACAAAAAATAACAGTGATTTGAATATATTGAGTACTCCTGCCCTGAGAGCAGCACGTAATAAAAATAACAGTGACTTGAATCTATTGAGCACTCCTGCCCTGATAGCAGCGCGTAAAACACTAAAATAACAGCAATTTGAATCTATTGAGTACTCCTGCCCTGAGAGCAGCGCGTAATACACTAAAATAACAGTGATTTGAATATATTGAGTACTCCTGCCCTGAGAGCAGCACGTAATAAAAATAACAGTGACTTGAATCTATTGAGCACTCCTGCCCTGATAGCAGCGCGTAAAACACTAAAATAACAGCAATTTGAATCTATTGAGTACTCCTGCCCTGAGAGCAGCGCGTAATACACTAAAATAACAGTGATTTGAATCTATTGAGTACTCCTGCCCCGAGAGCAGCGCGTAATACACTAAAATAACAGTGATTTGAATCTATTGAGTACTCCTGCCCTGAGAGCAGCGCGTAATACACTAAAAATAACATTTGAATATATTGAGTACTCCTGCCCTGAGACCAGCGGGTAATACACTAAAAATAACATTGGTTTGAATATTGAGTACCCCTGCCCTGAGAGCAGCGGGTAATACATTAAAAATAACATTTGAATATATTGAGTACTCCTGCCCTGAGAGCAGCGCGTTATACACTAAAAATAACATTGGTTTGAATATATTGAGTACTCCTGCCCTGAGAGCAGCGCGTAATACACTAAAAATAACATTTGAATATATTGAGTACTCCTGCCCCGAGAGCAGCGCGTTATACACTAAAAATAACATTTGAATTTATTGAGTACTCCTGCCCTGAGAGCAGCGCGTTATACACTAAAAATAACATTGGTTTGAATATATTGAGTAGGCTACTCCTGCCCTGAGAGCAGCGCGTAATACACTAAAAATAACATTGGTTTGAATATTGAGTACTCCTGCCCTGAGAGCAGCACGTTATACACTAACATTGGTTTGAATATATTGAGTAGGCTACTCCTGCCCTGAGAGCAGCGCGTAATACACTAAAAATAACATTTGAATATATTGAGTACTCCTGCCCGAGAGCAGTGCGTTATACACTAAAAATAACATTGGTTTGCATATATTGAGTACTCCTGCCCCGAGAGCAGCGCGTAATACACTAAAAATAACATTTGAATATATTGAGTACTCATGCCCCGAGGGCAGCGCGCTATACACTAAAAATAACATTTGAATATATTGAGTACTCCTGCCCTGAGAGCAGCGCGTAATACACTAAAAATAACATTTGAATATATTGAGTACTCATGCCCCGAGGGCAGCGCGTAATACACTAAAAATAACATGGTTTGAATCTATTGAGTACTCCTGCCCTGAGAGCAGCGCGTTATACACTAAAAATAACATTGGTTTGAATCTATTGAGTACTCCTGCCCCGAGAGCAGCGCTATGGCGGGAGATGTATCTTTTTGACCGTTGAAATATAGCGGAGATTTGAACGAGTTCTGTTCACGGATATCAAGTTCACAAACAGCGATGTTGCAGTAGAAAAGCATGTTTAACACCAGTTAGCCCATAAGCAGCTTTGTTGTGGTTAACTGATGTAACGCGAATCAAAATGCATACAGCCTACAATGTTTAGAGTGGACGATGATTAGTTCTGTGCATTTTAATGTTCACTAATTATCTTAGGAAACGTTAGAGGATGTCGAATTTTAACAAAATATAATTGTAAATTCACTTACCTTGCAATAAATGCGTTCACCCACGAACATCTGTCTTGTATTCCGAAATATACCGCAATCCTTCAGCGCACATTCAAACGTATTGACCCCGCCCTTGCTTCAGTTTCATTGGTTGAATCTGTAAACCAATCATTTTCCTTTCTGCCCTCAGAACATGTTTGAGTAAGTAAAACTCCCATCTGCGATCCAATGATCCTGGAGTGATGATATTACTGCGCCGAGTCGATGTGCTATTCCGCCATACATTATAGTTATCCATTTTACCCTTTTAGAAAAGCACCACGTTTTATTTTGTGTTCGTTTTATTACGACTTCGTCGTGTAACTTTATTTAAATAGGGAAAACGTGGAGGTGTTTGGTCGCTTCTAACTTCATCTCTGTTTGGTTCCTAATGAATGAACTAGACTATCAAAGTGTCGCCGCGCGCCAGAGCGATTGAGCGCACACACTGAGACGAGAGAGGTGTGCATCAAATCGTCTTTGTTAAGGGAATAACAGAGTTTAATATGAAAAAAGGTGGAGTGTTCCTTTAAATTATATGCAATTGCTTGTTTAATGATTTGTGTACAATACAATTGATAAAGTAATATTTTCTCCATTGTTTAGTGGATGGAGGATAAGAGAGATCTTTTTGTATTGTAAACCTTAAATAAAAATTAAGAAGTGAATATTTTATATTTTATTTTGTAATGTTTTCAGTTCCAATACTCTAAGATCTGTTTAACACATTTAAAAACATTCCACAGATTTTTCCAAAAATTCAGCACAGAAATCACAAAAAAAGTCAGCAGATTCCGTGTGGCCCTGGTCATGACGCAGAAAAACATGGGTAACGTTAGAGGAGAATCTACGAATATTGTTTGTTGGAACACTTTGAAACGTCCATCTAGGGGTTTTGAGCATTGAATCAAGACGAACAAAATCATTAAATATGGATGAGTTTTTAAAACGTTTTAGCAGCAACCATAAAAATCGCAGGATTGTACTTTTTTGAAATGAGCCAGAAACATAAACCTATTATAAGCCACATTATACTTAGAAAATGAACTACATCCACTGTATTTAGTCTGTAGGACAGTGGTTTTGTTGTTTTTGTTTTTGTTTATTTGTTTGGTCAGTACAGTTGTGAGGCTAAAATAGAGTTGTATGTAATTTCTATATCTTGATGTACAACAAGATATTGTAGTTTTGTTTTGCTATGCTGTGTGGCACAATCAGGCGAATCGTGTGTCAAACAAAGTGAATAAAATGAGTCTCAAATTTGGTGTGAGGTGTGTACTGTGTTTTCACAGAAGTGACAAAACGTCCTTTGATGACATCCAGAAACATTCTCAAAAAAAAAAAAAAAATCATAAATATTCTCAAATAAAAAAAAAATCATAAATAAATAAAAATGCATGATTAAATAGCAAAACAAATCATTAATACTAAAATAACACTGGATTAATTAAGTCATTCTAAACTGTTTCTATGATCCACATATTTTACGTTAAACTAAAGCTACCTTTTTGAAAAAGTAGCTATCTAACAAAGTATTGATATATGATATTTTACAATCAATATGCTCAAGACTAATTAGCTTTCCTCGACATAAGTAGATTTGGTCTATTCATCAATGCAAATTTACTGCAACTGCTGATGTGCAAATTGAAAAATTTAAATTTGATTAAATTTATTATATACAATTTTATTACAGTTATATGAATTCATTAATTGTGTATTTATTATATGAATAATTATGATAATTTTAATGATAATTGATATGATCAATTTTATGATAATTATGCATTTATATAAATAGGATGTTCTATTATTATTTGTGAGTTGTACACTAATACATTGGATTATTTTATTTATTACAGTTTTTCTTTCACTTTTGGGGACATTGGGGGAATGACTTTTCTCCCCCTATTCTCATCAGAGTCCTCAACATGTGATGTTTCTTGTGCCTTTCTTGCCCGATCATAATTATCTGCTCACAAAGCAACATAACTTGCTATAGAAATATTTGCTAGTTTTTTGTTTTGTCTTGATTAAAAAGTATGTATGTAAGGTATTATGTTGCATACTTTACCTGTGTCAGAACATATTCTGACTTGATGTTTAGACCATAGCTTCTTATCTGGTATGGCACATTTTGTTTTACCATAATACTAGCGTTCAAGTGAGGCCAGTAGCAATACAATACCTTTCAGACATAGATCTATTTGTTTTCATTTGCACATTTACAATAAATCTGTTTAATATTTATGTTTATATATAGATGGACTTAGTCTTACCTCATTATTCAACTCCAACCAGCTGGATGGAGCCACCTCAACTTCATTGTGTTTAATAAAATGAAGCACAACATAGCGCAAATAATCCTGTATTAAACAGAAAAGTTCAAATATAAGTTGTTGAAATGTTTATAATTAGCTATTAATAGATCCAAAGGACATGTTCCAACCTCATGAATAAATTATGATTATGGCTGTTTTTGGTATCAGATCCATTTGTTGTTATTGTTCATCCTACTTGTTTTCTTAAGTTCTAGACATTCTCATTTCGTTTTTGTAGTTAAAATGTTCTTCTCCAGAAAGGCTTGAGTCTTGTGACATATTTGCTGGTGTGGTTGTACACTGTAAAACTTTTCACTGTAACTTTACAGTAAAATACTGGTAGCTGGGTTGCCAGCCACGCTGTATTTTTACAGAACTAGTACTGTAAACAGCATTTACAGTATTGTACCACATAATTGTACAGTATTATAATTTTGTCTACAGCAATATATTGTATTTTTACAGGGAATACTGGTTTTAATGTTACATAATTAAAAATATTATACTTTAAAGTTTCATAATAGTCGTCACAATAGGAAAAAGAAACCAACATTCTCTGGGTTTTAAAACATTTATTTTGGTTTAAAGCAAAGATCAGAAACACTTAATTATAAACTTCAATATTTCATTCAAAATAATCTCAAAATGCTTTGTGACATTTTGAAAAGCCGTGCATGCATTAAGGCCACTGGAACTAATGAACAACTAAAACGCTGGTTTTGGTTTTATTGTTTGTCGTTTAAACGTGCCTGTTGCATATCTCTATTTTATATATTGTATATGGTCTATTGGTGAAGTAGCCTATAGCATTGATTACTGTGGAGGGAGGGATGTGGGAATTAAAATAATTCAGCAGAAGCAGGGATGTTTAGACCAGAAAGAAATCCCCGTCCCCCCTGCCAAATCACACCTTACTTAAAACCATGTTTTTAAAAACTCTATGTAGGCTATAGGGAATAAAACATATATATATATATTTATTTATTTATTTATTTATTAATTACATGGCTTGGTAGAATTCCAATGTAGAATGCGGTCTGTTATTTCTTGTTAAATAACAGACGCTGCTTAGTATAACAGAGCATTGCCATGGACGCAGTTCAGAGACGAAACAGACTATTTTCTTTAGCGGAAGCAATACAATCGTTTTTAAATCAATAAACTCCTTTTTAAATCAATATTTTGAGCCAAATTATTGATTTATTTGGTAGGTAGCCATGTAATAAGCAGGATAATGTATAGCGAGGCGGTTGTTATAGCGAATACCACCCCTTCAGGCTGATTAAGATCCCTCGGGCTCCTAGTCAGCCTGTCGGGGTGGTATTCGCTATAACAACCGCCTCGCTATACATTATTTACATTTACATTTACATTTAGGCATTTAGCAGACGCTTTTATCCAAAGCGACTTACATCTGAGGACTAAGCCAAACGAGTCATCGTGAAGAGACAATAGCAACCCAAGAAGTGCTCAAAATACCAAGTTCAAACATTGCTCAGAGTAGCATAAACCAGACAAGTGAGGATTTTATATATATATATATATATTTTTTTTTTTTTTTTTTTTTTTGTGTGTGTGGTGTGTGTGTGTGTGTGTGTGTGTGTGTGTGTGTGTGGTGTGTGTGTGTGTGTTTTATGTTAAGTGCTCACGGAAGAGATGAGTTTTTAGTTGTCTTTTGAATGCTGTCAGGGATTCTGCATTCCGGATGTCGGTGGGCAGATCATTCCACCAGCATGGAACCGTGAATGAGAAAGTTCTGGAGAGTGATTTTGTGGCTCGCTGTGAAGGTACCACGAGCCGTCGCTCATTGATTGATCGTAGGCTTCTGGTAGGGATGTAGACTCGTAGGAGCGAGTGGAAGTAGGAGGGAGCTGAACCTGTGGTTGATCTGTAAGCAAGCGTCAACGCCTTGAACTTGATGCGAGCAGCGAGTGGTAGCCAGTGCAGAGAGATGAACAGAGGAGTGACGTGGGCCCTTTTGGGCTCGTTGAAGACAAGACGAGCTGCAGCATTCTGGATCATTTGTAGAGGTTTAGTTGCACATGATGGAAGTCCAGCCAGGAGAGCATTGCAGTAATCAAGCCTAGAAATGACCAGGGCCTGGACGAGCAGCTGCGTTGCATGCTCAGTTAGGAAAGGCCTGATCTTCCTGATGTTGTGCATTGCAAACCTGCATGATCGAGCTGTCTTTGTAATGTGGTCTGAGAAGGTCAGCTGGTCATCAAAGATTACTCCAAGATTTCTGACCGACCTTGATGGGGTGATTGAGGAAGAGTCTAGCGGGATAGTGAAGTCGTGTTGTAGAGACGGATTGGCAGGGAGGACGAGAAGCTCAGTCTTTGTCAGGTTGAGCTGCAGGTGATGTTCCTTCATCCATGCCGAGATGTCAGCCAGACAGTTTGAGATTCGAGCAACTACTGTGGGATCATCTGGTTGAAATGAGAGGTAGAGCTGGGTGTCATCAGCATAGCAATGGTAAGAGAAACCATGTGTCTGTATGATGGGTCCCAGTGATGTGGTGTAAATGGAGAAGAGGAGGGGTCCAAGCACTGAACCCTGGGGAACCCCTGTAGTCAGTTGATGTGCTTTGGATACCTCGCCTCTCCATGTGACCCTGAAGGACCTACCTGTGAGATAGGACTCAAACCAGTGGAGGGCGGTTCCAGTGATGCCCAGTGATGAGAGAGTGGACAGAAGGATCTTATGATTCACAGTGTCGAAGGCAGCAGACAGGTCCAGCAGAATGAGAACTGATGATTTGGAGGCAGCTTTTGCGATCCGCAGGGCTTCAGTGACTGACAGTAATGCGGTCTCGGTTGAATGCCCCTTCTTGAAGCCGGATTGGTTGACATCCAGCTGGTTGTTCAGAGACAGGAAGGATGATACTTGGTTGAAAGCAACTCGTTCAAGTGTTTTCGCAATGAATGGTAGGAGAGAGATAGGTCTGTAATTCTCTAAGAGTGATGTGTTTAATGTTGGTTTTTTAAGCAGTGGAGTTACCCGAGCCTGCTTAAATGCTGTAGGGAAAATGCCAGCGTGTAGGGATGAGTTGATAATGTGTGTGAGAGCTGGTAGAAGTGTGGGAGAGATGGCTTGAAGAAGGTGTGAGGGGATGGGATCTAGAGGGCAGGTGGTAGGATGACTGGAGAGGAGAAGTTTAGATACCTCTTCCTCGGTTAGTGGAGAGAAGGAGGAGAGAAGGTTATTGGCTGTGGGCGTGGTTGGTCTAGGTTCCTGCGTGTGTGGATTAGAGAACTGACTGCTGATAGTTGTTGTTTTGTTAGTGAAGAAGTTAGCAAAATCATCAGCAGTTAGTGAGGAGGTGGGTGGTGGTGGTGGTGGACAGAGGAGAGAGTTGAATGTCTTGAACAGTGCTCGTGTGTTAGGGGCGGTGTTGATCTTGTTGTGGAGGTATGAAGATTTTGCAGTGTGAACATCAACAGAAAAAGTAGAGAGCAGAGATCGATACATACTCAGGTCAGATGTATCTTCCGATTTGCGCCACTTTCTCTCCGCTGCTCTGAGTTTGGTCCGGTGTTCACGAAGAACCTCAGATAACCAGGGGTTAGAGGGAGTGGCGCGTGCTGGCCTGGAGGAGAGAGGGCAGATAGAGTCTAAAGAAGAAGTTAAAGTGGAGCAAAAAGTATCCGTTGCGGTATTCACGTCCAGAGATGAGAATTTTGAGGGTGAGGGAAGAGAAGATGACACAGCAGAGGAAAGATGGGAGGGAGAGAGTGAGCGGAGGTTTCGTCTGAAAGTAAATGGTGGGGAGGTTGCTGGAGCATGGGTAGTGAGTTTTAGATTGAAAGTAATGAGGAAGTGATCCGAGACATGGAGAGGTTTCACCGAAATGTTGTCTGTGATGCAGTTGCGTGTGTAAACCAGGTCCAGTTGGTTACCTGACTTGTGAGTACCTGTGGTGATGAGTCGTCTGAGATCAAATGAGGCTAGGAGAGAGATGAAGTCTATAGCATACGGCTTCTCTAGATGAATGTTGAAATCACCAAAGACTACCAGTGGAGTGCTATCCTCAGGGAAAGAGGACAGCAGCACATCTAGCTCCTCTACAAAGCTTCCCAGTTGACCTGGGGGGCGATAAATAACTACAACATGGATCTTAATGGGAATTGTAAGTGTAATAGCATGATATTCAAATGAGTTGTTATTGCATAGAGAAGAGAGAGTTGAGTATTTCCAATTGTTAGAAATGAGAAGACCAGTGCCCCCACCCCTCCCCGACTGGCGAGGGGTGTGAGAGAAAGAGAAGTTGTTAGAGAGAGCAGCAGGGGTTGCTGAGTCTTCTGGACGGATCCAGGTCTCAGTCAAGCCCAAGATATTAAGAGTAGAATGAGATGCAAAGGCAGGAATGAAGTCAGCTTTATTGACTGCTGATTGGCAGTTCCATAGACCCATAGAAAGAGTGAGAGGTGAGTGTGAGGATAAGAGAATAGGACGCAGATTAGCAGTATTGCGCTGCCTTCTGTGCGTGATGAGTGAGCGTTGTCCAGTGACAACTGGAATGTATTGAAAGCACATGTTGTTTAAGGGAAATAGGATAATTTCATTATCATTATCCCTTACATACAGGAGCAGAAGCGCTGGTTCAGATTTTATTGTTTGTTGTTTAAACGTGCGTGTTGTGTTGTAAATAAAATAAAAAAATGTTTTGATATGGTCTGTTTAGGCTATAGCATTGATTACTGTGGAGGGGGGAAATTCCCCACCGGCAAATCGCACCTTGCTTAGCTTAGGTCAGAGCCGGCTCTCCCTATAAGCGAACTAAGCGACTGCTTAGGGCCCCGCCGCCACTAGGGGGCCCCCTAACTGCAGATGGTACTCGCCGGCGTCGCCACGGTTTAACGCATACTTTCACAGTGCGTATGCGGTGCGTGTTGCAACCCAGTCTCACGGCAGTTCGTGATATGGTCACGTAATATAATTTATTGATTCGTGACACGAGCACGTTTATTTAGTTATTTTCGTGATACCAGCACGTTTTTTAAACTAGTGTATTTCAATGGGAAGCATCTTTCGTGATCACACCACGATTCTTTCTGCCGATGTGTTGCGGTGCGTATACGGTACAGGAGCAGCACGCACTATAGTGCTTTCAAATATG
Source organism: Chrosomus eos (assembly GCA_036326025.1). NCBI lineage: Eukaryota > Metazoa > Chordata > Actinopteri > Cypriniformes > Leuciscidae > Chrosomus > Chrosomus eos. Next base: position 34,304,816 of record CM070822.1, read on the forward strand.
CTGCTTTTGCAGTGCGCTACTGATCCGCAGTTTCTGTGTGACACAAAATCAAAAATGGCTAAGTAATTTTGATTTTAAATTCAAAAATTAACTTTGACATTGTTTAAGACATTGAAACATTATGAAAATTAATTTTAATCATTGTGATTATTATTTTTACATGTAAAATTGACATTGTTCCCCCCACCCTAAAAAAAATTATAATGTATGTAGGGGGAAAATCATATACGATGGCATTTTGCAACTTTTGGGACTATAATCAATACTTTTTTGTTTTTGTTGACCCTGTAATTTAGTAACTGTAGAACACATTAACTGTAATTATGCGTATATGATGAAATTAATACAGTTTCTTTTGTCAATCTATGTCTATTTTAATGTGAACAATGCGCAGCACAGCAGAAATAGACTAGGTGCGGAAACGATCTCTGCACTGCTGTATATTTAAGTCAAGGCATGTTAACGTTACGCCAGGCGACTCGGATCTTGTTTGTGATATTTTAGATGTTATTGTTAATTTTGTTTTTTTGAAAGATTCAAACATTTAAATGTTCTATTTATTATTTTATATTTTATTTAAATGTTATTCTATTAGCTCTATTTAATTTAAATTATATATATGCTGTAGTTTGTGCCTCTTAAACTCTGATAAAGTGATTTTCACTGACCAAAGATACATTTTTAATTGACACCAGTCTTTTTATTCAGCAAGTTCATCAGTGTGTGTTCGGTCTTGCACTGCCATTCAGCTCAGTGGTATCATAATTTTCCTGTTAGACATCAAACATAGTAGATATAATATGTAGGCTATAGTTATAAGGTAGTCATTGCTTTTCTTTAGGCCTTATTTAAAACGGTCAAAGGGGCCTCCAAGCAAATTTTGCTTAGGGCCCCCAAAGGTCTAGGGCCGGCTCTGGCTTAGGTAACCATGTTTTTAAAAATTCTTTCTGCCTATATGGAACCCCATGAAGTTTTATTTTCTATTTTTTTAACAGAACTGCTTTTGAAGACGTAAATTCAGTCAATCTGTTGGATGACATTTGTCAAACTGTAACTACAACTGTCACCCAACCACACACACACACACACACACACACACACACACACACACACAAACACACACACAAACACACACACACCATTTAAAAACAAAACATATTTATCCAACCCCATTTCAAAACAGTCTGTGAGAATAAAGTTAGTGTTAATTAAAATTAAGGAAAACAAATATGTTGATCTGAAATATAACAAATTAATTTTAAATTAATTCAGGTACAATTACCAAACATATAGCAAGTTCTTTTTGTCTTTTTATTAATATAATTAGTAAACTAATTATATAAAACTATTGTCAGTGCACTACAAATAATCTGGTTCTATGCCTTTGTTTTTTATTATTTATTTATTTATGTTTTGCTTTTTCCTCCATTGTACCAAAATCGTACCGAACCGTGATGTACATAAAAGACACTTTTTTTGTTATTTACATGTGGTTAGGACAACATCCACTCGAACAAAATATGACTAAATACAACAAATTATATTAGCAATTCAAATTAAAACAGATAGAAAAATGTACAAATACACATTTTAATTAGACACAAGTTAAATATCATGTTTTTGTATCTGTAAACATTTAAATAGTCTAAAAATAAGTTGATATTATACAATACTTGAAAAATCATTACAAAACTGAAAACATCAAGGTGCCAAACACAAAATATTTTGTATAAAAAATCCAAAATTTATAAAAGAGATCCAAAATTCTTGTGCATTATAACTCCATTGGTTTACAGTTTACTGTAAAATAACTAATCAGCAGTGCAGAATAGAGATACCTGAAAAATAAAATGTTAAAGGTGGGGTATGTGATTTTCTTTTTTGACCATTTTTCAAAATCACTTGAAATCCTATTCCTAACCCACTTACAACCACTGAATTAGAAGCACTGAAATGAAAATTAAAAAATGCAATCATCTGTGGAACAGGCAGGACTCGAAAAACTCCAGCCAATCATTTTCAAGACCGTCTAGAATCATTGGACAGTCAGTGCGTCAATCAAACGGTTGTACCACACCCCCCTCCCCATGCCCCTCTTCGAATGGGTGGAGTCAGGGAAAGAAGGTAGGACCTTTTGAGTTGTGTATTTTCAAAATCTGTACCAGTTATTATGACAACCTCTAACTGCACAAACAACCCGGTCTTCCTCAAAGCCATAACGATGAGTTAGTTGTTACGGAGACTTGTTTGTTTAACCGCTAAGGTAAAAGGGAGTTAGATAGACAGACAGTGACCGGAAGTGCCTGGCCGGAAGTCTCGCACAAAAAATCGTCAACTGGCTGCGTCCGTATTTCCATTAAAAATAAGGTGAATAGGAGGAGGCAAACAGCACTGCCAGGCCAGTGATGAAGTTAGGCTGTGCTCCTTCATGCACACCTTGTTCTGTCTGTTCTCGTCACGTTTGAATCAAGTCTGAATTGAGCGCGAATAAAATCAATCCCACAATGCAATGCGTTTACAGTATGATACTGTAATACGAATTTATCAGGATGAAAACAGAAATGTGCTGTGTATTTACGGCTGCTCTGTAAAAGATACAGCCTAATACTGTATTATGGAAATTACCTGTAAATTTACAGCAAAGCGTTACAGTGTGATCTGTGTCTTTAAATTAAACAAATAAATAACTATGTATATATTGCAACAGCCTACAAAGTATGAAGGAGGGACACGACAATTCTGATTCCATGTTCTTCCAAGACTGCCCTCCTCTCAAGTGCCTTTCTGTCAACGCATTTGTGAGTGCCTAATGCTAGCGACATGCGCTCCATAAAGACGGGAATCACATGGCGTTATCACATATGGCTGTAAATTGGTGAACACTCTGCATCACACTGTCCACCCCTTCTGACACCACCTGACAAACATTCTTCAGGGCTTAAAACAAAAACATTGTTTGGGCCTTTCAATGACACCACTTTTTCCTTGTTTGCTTGCTTCAGCTTTGATGTTTCCTCCAGACGATTTGCTATTTGAGTTAAGACATTTTTTCCAGTGTGGACCATGTTCTTCATCCAGTTGTCAAGGCAGCCAAATGTTTTGAGCATCTTCTGAAAGGTGCAGCCATGAAATGGACATTGTACACTAAAAATGTCTCTCCATATATCTCCCGTCCTTTCTCCACAAAGTATTGCAGTAGTTGGCTGGCATAAGGCCCTTGTGCCTTTGTAAGTTCGGGACTCACTAAGAGCAGTGCTAAAACACAAGAAGGGTTTGTACAGTTGTCCTTGTAGTGCTCCCTTCAGAATCTTCCCTGTGTGTAATGCAAACTGTCTGAATTCGGTTGCTTTCCAACGCTCAATTTCTTGCAACCCCTTGGCTTTCTGGCAAAGCAGTCAGGAATTGTTTTCTTCAGTGTCACCAGCCTATTGCTTACACGGGCCACGTCTCCGGATGACATGCGGTACTCTGATCTACCTCTCGTCCACAATAGCAGCAACTTTTTCATGACCCCAAGGCAGCTCTGGAGCATGTAATCTATGGGGAATGATTTGATCATGTCAATTGGGAGAAACGAGGAAAGGCAAAATCTTCTCCTTGTGATGGTGTTCTGGTTGCCAACACTCCCAGAATGATTGGTCTGTCCTCAAGGTCAGATTGTCAACATCAGGATGCATCAATCGACCATCCCAGGATCCCTTCTTGGTGCATCTGTCGCACCCATAGTAGCCAGAGAACTGTTTGACACACTTGACCATGGCTTTGGCAGGAGCATCGCAGGTAACACATCTCAGTTGGATGTTTAAATGCTTGCCTTCCCAGGTCAGACTTTCCTGAATGAGTTCTGCCAATTCCTGAACTGTGTCACTAACAAAGTCTTTTGGTTTGGATGCAGCAGTGGTGAGGTAGAGGGGGAAGATACATGCTGGTGACAAATTAATGGAACAAAGAACTGGCCAGAGGGACAAGTTTGAGCTTTTGAATAATGGTAGCCCATCAACATTTAAGGAGAGGTCCAGTGACTGCAGATGGTCTGTGACAGCTGCAGGATATCTGCTCAGAAACTGTACACTCTCAACAGCATCTTTGGTAGTAAGTTCATAATGCTTCTCATTTCCATTATGAGAGTGTCCTTGCAGTATGGGGGAGTTCTGCATGCCCTTGTATTTTGAGGACGTTTAAGAGAGCATCCACAGCATTATGTTTAACTTGAAACATACATCCCCATTATGAAAGTTCTTCCCTGAGAGTGGTTGTAACTTGTTCGCTCTCAGAACTTGACAGGGCTGGATCTGTAAACATGCTAAGATTGTCCTCCTCAAAGAGCTGGTTGTGACTGTCACTATCAGCAATGCTGGCCATCTCAATTGAACTGAACGTTTCCTTGTTGGCTGCTGTTTTTTGTGCCCTTGACACTCTAGCCCAGATTTTATTGTACTGCCTCTTACGCTCTTTGGATGTCATCCACCTGCTGTACTGGTGTCTCTGCCAATAATTCAATAAATTACGTTTTTCAGTACATTTCCAGATTTCATCAGTTTTTTCCTCAAACTATCAACCATATAACTTGATTGGTACTGAACTTACCTTTTTGGAGGACATATTGGCGAGAAGTACAAAGGCTGAGAAAACATAAATAAACAATTAAATTAAGAAAAATAATAATAATAATATATATATATATATATATACACACTTAAGATGTAGCCACACTGTTGGCTGTTTTTAACATCATAATACTTAATATTGTTTATATCAAACTTAATTAAATACTTAAGTGTTATTTTTGTGACGTATAGCATACAAAACTTAGTCATAACACATGGTTTTGTTTTCAGCTAAACAATATGTAAATTGTTCATAGTTAGATTTTTTAATGTTTTAAAGTTTATTTAAATATACATTTAAATTTAATTTGAATGTATAATGTAGGGTATTAAGATTTAAAGATAATTCCAAAAAGATATGCATTATTTATACATAAATTTAGACTAACTCAATGGTCTGCACAGTCTATAGCTGTGACCTTAGGAATAGTTCATGAAGTGATCCACATCTTTCTACAAACATGGGAGGTGAATTATTATTCTGATTTGGCCCAAAAGCTACTTGCACTGGTTATTGTTTTTAAGGTCCACTTGAATCATTACTTTTCAGTATGTTTGCACCATAGACTGTAAAACAGGATACAACCCAGATAGATGTCACCGGGTGACGAAGGCGGAACTAGAAATTTGGCGCAGGTTTCCCTTGGGGAGACTTCCGGTGCGACACCAGGCCGGTTCCGGCGGCCCGTCATGGCCGACCGTGTTTACAAGCGGCAGCTGCAGCGGTTAATCAAGCAGCCATTGGAGCGCGTGTCTCCAACGGGGGATTTAAAAGCGGCGGCTTGAAGAGAGAGGAGGGAAGGAGAGAGCGGACGCGATCCAGGCGTTGGGCAGCAGCGGCGGCCGAGATGGGAAGGAGAAAGTGCGGGCATGAGTGAGATTGAGAAGGAAACGAGTGGAAGCAGTGTTGGATATGCAGGTTGATGTCCCATTTCTGAAGGTCACGATGGTGGATTGGTCGGCCCCGACGAGGTGGAGTGAAGGTACACTTTTCACTGTGAAGTGGTGTGTCATTGCAGTGTCTGCAGATTTAACTGAGCACGTTTGAAGATTTACAGTGGTTTTGATGCATGCACGAGTATGGGAAGATTAAACGCTATCAGCACTCCGAAACCTTTGTCGGGGATCGTCTAGCCTGGTGATGCGTCAGGAAATAATGTTAATTGCTGGATTCTGTACTCACCAAGTCGTCCGCCGCTGCATTCTGCCATTGCTGTCCTGTGGTAAATAGAGACTTAGTTATTAACTGCTGGATTCTGTACTCACCATTGTTGTTCTATGAACAGAGGAAGCCTGTCGTCCGCCGCTGCATGCTGCCATTGCTGTCCTGTGGTAAATAGAGACTCAGTTATTAACTGCTGGATTCTGTACTCACCAATGTTGTTCTATGAACAGAGGAAGCCTGTCGTCCGTCGCTGCATTCTGCCATTGCTGTCCTGTGGTAAATAGAGACTCAGTTATTAACTGCTGGATTCTGTACTCACCAATGTTGTTCTATGAACAGAGGAAGCCTGTCGTCCGCCGCTGCATTCTGCCATGGCTGGCCTGAGGGGACTGAGAAAGTTGCCCGACCGAGGACCGTGGGCGTCGAGCAGTTGGAGTCCCACGGTTGACTGAGAGACTTGAACGAGTTTTAGCCTCCAGGCTGATGCCCTTTTACATACGTTTTAAGACTTAATAAATACCAATCACTTACTTTACCTTGTGTCCGGCCTCGTGGTGTTCCCTTGTGCGGCTCCTCCGGGTGGTGGTCGTTTTCCCCCGGCCCGTGACATCTGGCTCGACCCCCACGGGTCCTCGGTCGGGCAACTTTCTCAGTCCCCTCAGGCCAGCCATGGCAGAATGCAGCGGCGGACGACAGGCTTCCTCTGTTCATAGAACAACATTGGTGAGTACAGAATCCAGCAGTTAATAACTGAGTCTCTATTTACCACAGGACAGCAATGGCAGCATGCAGCGGCGGACGACAGGCTTCCTCTGTTCATAGAACAACATTGGTGAGTACAGAATCCAGCAGTTAATAACTGAGTCTCTATTTACCACAGGACAGCAATGGCAGAATGCAGCGGCGGACGACTTGGTGAGTACAGAATCCAGCAATTAACATTATTTCCTGACGCATCACCAGGCTAGACGATCCCCGACAAAGGTTTCGGAGTGCTGATAGCGTTTAATCTTCCCATACTCGTGCATGCATCAAAACCACTGTAAATCTTCAAACGTGCTCAGTTAAATCTGCAGACACTGCAATGACACACCACTTCACAGTGAAAAGTGTACCTTCACTCCACCTCGTCGGGGCCGACCAATCCACCATCGTGACCTTCAGAAATGGGACATCAACCTGCATATCCAACACTGCTTCCACTCGTTTCCTTCTCAATCTCACTCATGCCCGCACTTTCTCCTTCCCATCTCGGCCGCCGCTGCTGCCCAACGCCTGGATCGCGTCCGCTCTCTCCTTCCCTCCTCTCTCTTCAAGCCGCCGCTTTTAAATCCCCCGTTGGAGACACGCGCTCCAATGGCTGCTTGATTAACCGCTGCAGCTGCCGCTTGTAAACACAGTCGGCCATGACGGGCCGCCGGAACCGGCCTGGTGTCGCACCGGAAGTCTCCCCAAGGGAAACCTGCGTCGAATTTCTAGTTCCGCCTTCGTCACCCGGTGACATAGATATAACTCTAATTTGTTAAAGGACTCTCGTCATGTAACACTGTCACAGAGTAGTTGTTTTTGTGTTGCTGGGACAGCACTGTGCAACCACATTGTTGCACTACTCTACCAAACAGCCCACGGCTCACACCTTGGCATCAGTGCAGTTCCTCCAGTTCACAGCTGTACTGAAATGGAGCAGAGCTGGCACAAACCTAGAACATCGGCCTTGACGCATCTGTTTGCTTGTTTGTCCATAGCGAACATGTACAACCACACATGACGTCACTGGCAGTAACCTTGGATATGGCTCACAAAATAGAGCATGCCACCAAAGAACAGAGTGCATCACATGCTTGGCACTCGGTACGAAAACACCGGGTAACAGCGTCACGTTTTAGGGAGGTTTGTCATGTGCGTGGACAGAGCTCGGCTGAACACCTGGCTGAAAGAATCTACAAGGGGAACTCGCCAGACAGCAGACATGAAGAGAGGGCTTGAAATGGAATCTGCTGCAATTGAGAAATACTGTCTGCTGCGAGAGGTAAACTACCACACTTGTGGGTTCTTAATTCACCCCGATGCACCTTGGCTGGAGGCCTCTCCTGATGGGATTATTTTTGACCCTAAAGAGCACCATGTTTTTGGACTTTTGGAGATAAAATGTCCCAATGTCAAACGTTAGGTGGATTGTCCTTACCTTAAATTTCACAATGGCTTGCCAAAACTTACTTTTGGCAAGTTCAAGGACAAATGCTGATCTTTGTTTATGCGCTGGATCATCCAGCGCATATACAAAGACATCAACATGTTTCAGATCATTCGAGAGAAAGCTGACTATTTCTTTCATTACTTTTACCTGCCAAGATGCCTACAGATATAAAAAGAAAAATAGTCATTTAATATTGTATCAAAGTTTATTTATTTACTCAACATCACTGTACATAATGTTAAACACTGTATCAAAGTTATTTATATTTACATATTTATGCATGGTTATTGAAAAAAAACGAAACATTTAAGTTTCTGAAATAAGGCCACAAAACACATACTAAATATGTGTCCACAAGACTTTTGACTAATGGATGTTTGGATGTCTAGAGTTTTTGCTTCAGAATGTTCTGAAAATCATCCTGCCTAATCATTCACATAAAACAATAGATTGTTTTAAATTGTGTAAAACATTTTTTGTTTGGAAAGGCAATATGCAGAAGGGCGTGAATGGCCCAACCCCATCATGAATAATGCTCTGATTCACACCTAAGAAAACAATGACCCGCATAATGAGCTGCTTAATGAGCCTTTCATTCAGGTGTGTCACACAAGAAAGAATGCAAGAAAAAAAAAAAAAAATATATATATATATATATATATATATATATTAGTGCTGGGCCGTTATCGGCGTTAACGTGCTGCGTTAACGTGAGACTCTTATCGCGCGATAAAAAAAATATCGCCGTTAATTTAAGTTGGGTTGGGATCATAAATAGCTTTTTCGAATATCGTTATTTTCGCGCAATTCTAATGTGTAGTATGACATAATCGACGCCGCGCCTACTGTCACAGATCGCGCAGCAGGGTATTTTCCTGTCAGCCAGGGACACAAGGTGTACTTTCACTTTGTTTTGGGCGACGTTCCTCTCGTTACTTTATTTGAATGCAATACGTTGTTAAATGAGTTTATTCCAAGCGCGCTGTATCCTTTGTATGGGCATGAGCGATGCTCATTTACAAATGAATCACTCTTTTGAGTCGTTTCTGTTTAAAGACTTCATCAAACAAGTTGTCAGATCTGTCTAAACGGTTCGCGAATCAGTTGATCTGTTCAATTCCTCACGCACTGAATCGTCTGAACTCTGATGCACTTTCAATTCACACTTGAGGAGGAGTCGTACATAACAGGAAGATTTAAGAACATCAAGAGCGTTGGATGAAGTGGCCGTGGATCTACAGTTTAGTGAAAGCAAATCTGCAAATGCATCATATCTTTGCCAGCGATTAAGATCTTTATTAGTTGAACATCTTCGTAAACTGTCTGTGAATGAATGATTCCACAGGACGATACATTCGAGTTCATTTCATTCAGGTAATACATTTTTACAAACAAACAGATTATTACGCCACGATAGCACTACTAATAAGTAGGCCTATGACATTATCCGGGTTTTGGACATACATTAATTTATAGGCTACAAAAAAAACGCTTCAGGGCGTCGTGGCACTGGTTAACAGGTTAAACTAGAATGTACATTTCCAGAAGAAAATGTGAAATGGTGCTTGCAGTGGCAAAACTCGCCGCTCGGTTGCTAGGGTGTGGTACATGATTGCATACGAGCCAACAAACATGTCTGTACGATGTTCTGGTGCTGAGATATGGCTTATTCATGTGTTCAGGTGGTTGCTAGGTGGTTGCTAGGGTATTCTGGGTGGTTGCTAGGGCATTGCTAGATGGTTGCTAGGGTATTCTGGGTGGTTGCTATGGTGTTGCTAGGTGGTTGCTAGGGTGTTCTGGTGGTTGCTAGGTTGTTGCTAGGGTATTCTGGGTTGTTGCTAGGGCATTGCTAGGTGGTTGCTAATGTATTCTGGATGGTTGCTATACTGTTTCTAGGCGGTTGCTAGGGTGTTCTGGGTGGTTGCTAGGCGGTTGCTAGGGTATTCTGGGTGGTTACTAGGGCGTTGCTAGGGTGTTCTGAATGGTTGCTAGGGTATTCTGGATGGTTGCTAGGCGGTTGCTAGGGTGTTCTGGGTGGTTGCTATGGCGTTGCTAGGTGGTTGCTAGGGTATTCTGGGTGGTTGCTAGGCGGTTGCTAGGGTGTTCTGGGTGGTTGCTAGGGCGTTGCTAGGCGGTTGCTAGGGTATTCTGGATGGTTGCTAGGCGGTTGCTAGGGCGTTGCTAGGCGGTTGCTAGGGTATTCTGGATGGTTGCTAGGCGGTTGCTAGGGTGTTCTGGGTGGTTGCTAGGCGGTTGCTAGGGTATTCTGGGTGGTTGCTAGGGCGTTGCTAGGCGGTTGCAAGGGTGTTCTGGGTGGTTGCTAGGCGGTTGCTAGGGTGTTCTGGGTGGTTGCTAGGGTGTTCTGGGTGGTTGCTAGGGCGTTGCTAAGCGGTTGCTAGGGTATTCTGGATGGTTGCTAGGCGGTTGCTAGGTGGTTGCTAGGGTATTCTGGATGGTTGCTAGGCGGTTGCTAGGGTGTTCTGGGTGGTTGCTAGGCGGGTGCTAGGGTATTCTTGGTAGTTGCTAGGGCGTTGCTAGGCGGTTGCTAGGGTATTCTGGGTGGTTGCTAGGCGGTTGCTAGGGTATTCTGGGTGGTTGCTATGGTGTTACTAGGTGGTTGGTAGATGTCACAGATGGTTACTATGGAATTTGTAGCATTTTCTTGGCATGATTTAACACTTAGCTAATCAATATTAGCATGTAGCTATTCACTGCTAGCATGTGTAGCATGTAGCAAGACCTGTTTGCTAGCATGAGTCAAAAGAGCCAACCCCCATCTCTATACGATGTTCTGATGCAGAGATCTTGGTCTTGCAAAACGGTTGCTAGGGTACTCTGTTTGGTTGCTAGGGAGTGGCTTGGCAGCTGCCAATCATGAAACTCCAAAGGGTGCTTGTCAGTATGAATGATATAAACCAACTCCCATGCCTCTGTGACATTCAGAATGGAAGATATCCCTCTTTGGATTTTGGTTGCTAAGGTGCTCGATAATGGTTGCTAGGGCGTGGCCAGTAAGTGTTGAGGTGATTCAGGATTGGCTGTTTGCTGGCCCGAGTCAAACGAGCCCACCCTCATGTTTCTATGACACTTATATCCTGAGATATCCCTTTGATCTCTTTTAATGGAGGTCTATGGAACTTGTTGCTAAGGAGCTCTAAATGGTTGCTAGGGCGTGGCTTGATAGCTTCAAAATGATCTTGAGACACTGATTGGCCGTCTGAGTAAAATGAGCCCGCCCCTTTGTCTCTACGACACTGTGATCCAGAGTTATGTTCAATATAAAAGCGGTTTCTATGGTGTAGGACGGCCCATTTCATGGGCCGTCCTACACCATAGTAAGTCTATGGGGGCAACTTTGGGCAGCTCCTGCCCCTCAGGGGTGCAACTTTTACCCCACTGTGAGGTATGTTCTTACAGAGCCTGTAAGCCTCTTCAAATGTGGCAAATCACATATTTCTGTGAAATCTGAGCTCTGAGCTATGACTCTTCAAAGTTTTTCACCATGTTAAGTCAATGGGGTTTTTTGGGCAACTTTGGGCCGCTCCTGCCCCCCAGGGGTGCAACCTTTACCCCATTTAGGGGTATTTTCTGAAAGAGCTTGTCAGCCTCTTCAAATGTGGCAAATCACACGTTTCTGTGAAATCTGATCTCTGAGCTATGACTCTTCAAAGTTTTTCCCCATGTTAAGTCTATGCGTTTTTTTTGGGCCGTTTTTCGCCCCTGGGGCGAACATCGTAACCCCGATCGCTTATAAAAGTCATAGCACACCATTCCCGATCAGGCCGCACGTTTTGACACCTCATTCATGGGTCTGTGACAAAAACTGCGGGAGGAGTTACGCGCCGAAAAAAAAGTGGAAGAAGAAGAATAATAACTAGAATGTACATTTCCAGGAGAAAATGTGAAATGGTGCTTGCAGTGGCAAAACTCGCTGCTCGGATGCTAGGGTGTGGTACATGATTGCATACGAGCCAACAACCATGTCTGTACGATGTTGTGGAGCTGAAATATGGCTTCCTTATGTTGCAATATGGTTGCTAGGTATCTTCAAATGGTTGCTAAGGTGTGGTTACACAGTTACCATGATGATATTTACAGACTGGTTTCCCAACCGAAGCAAACAAGCACAGCCCCATGTCTATACGATGTTCTGGTTCTGAGAATTAGCTCATTCATGTGTTTGTATGGTTGCTAGGGAACTCCAAATGGTTGCTAAGGCTTGTTAATACAGTTAATGGGTAATATTCAAAGAGTATTTGCACATCTGGGTCAAAAAATGCCAAACTCTGTGTTTTTACAATGTTTTTTTTGCTGAGATATGGCTTGTAAATGTTCTTCAATGGTTGCTAGGGGCCTGTAATTGGTTGCTAGGGCGTGGTTAAGAAGTTGACATGTCACTACTCATTGGCTGCTTAATAGGACGAATCAAAAGAGCCCAACCCCAAGCCTCTATGACACTCTGTGCCAAATATATGATTTTATAAATGATGTGCCAATGTTAAGTCTATGGGAGATTTTTCGGCAAATTTTTCGCCCGCCAGACGAACATCGTACACCTGATCGCTTACAAAAGACATAGCACACCTCTCCTCAATAAACCGGTCGATTTGACACCTCATTCATGGGTCTACGACAAAAGATGTGGGAGGAGTTGCGTGCCGAAGTTTTGTCTAGGTGAATAGTAATTACAACACTAGAATGTACATTTCCAGGAGAAAATGTGAAATGGTGCTTGCAGTGGCAAAACTCGCCGCTCGGTTGCTAGGGTGTGGTATATGATTGCATACGAGCCAACAAACATGTCTGTACGATGTTCTGGTGCTGAGATATGGCTTATTCATGTGTCCAGGTGGTTGCTAGGGTATTCTGGGTGGTTGCTAGGGCATTGCTAGACGGTTGCTAGGGTATTCTGGGTGGTTGCTATGGTGTTGCTAGGTGGTTGCTAGGCGGTTGCTAGGGTTTTCTGGTTGGTTGCTAGGCGGTTGCTAGGGTATTCTGGGTTGTTGCTAGGCGGTTGCTAGGGTATTCTGGATGGTTGCTATAGTGTTTCTAGGCGGTTGCTAGGGTGTTCTGGGTGGTTGCTAGGCGGTTGCTAGGGTATTCTGGGTGGTTACTAGGGCGTTGCTATGGTGTTCTGAATGGTTGCTAGGGTGTTGCTAGGTGGTTGCTAGGGTGTTCTGGGGGTTGCTAGGGCGTTGCTAGGCGGTTGCTAGGGTATTCTGGATGGTTGCTAGGCGGTGGCTAGGGTGTTCTTGGTGGTTACTAGGCGGTTGCTAGGGTATTCTGGGTGGTTGCTAGGTGGTTGCTAGGGTATTCTGGTGGTTGCTAGGCGGTTGCTAGGGTATTCTGGGTGGTTGCTAGGCGGTTGCTAGGGTGTTCTGGGTGGTTGCTAGGGCGTTGCTAGGCGGTTGCTAGGGTATTCTGGATGGTTGCTAGGCGGTTGCTAGGGTATTCTGGATGGTTGCTAGGTGGTTGCTAGGGTGTTCTGCGTGGTTGCTAGGGCTTGCTAGGCGGTTGCTAGGGTATTCTGGGTGGTTGCTAGGCGGTTGCTAGGGTGTTCTGGGTGGTTGCTAGGGCGTTGCTAGGCGGTTGCTATGGTATTCTGGGTGGTTGCTAGGGGTTGCTAGGGTGTTCTGGGTGGTTGCTAGGCGGTTGCTAGGGTGTTCTGGGTGGTTGCTAGGGCGTTGCTAGGCGGTTGCTAGGGTGTTCTGGGTGGTTGCTAGGCGGTTGCTAGGGTATTCTGGGTGGTTGCTAGGGCGTTGCTAGGCGGTTGCTAGGGTGTTCTGGGTGGTTGCTAGGCGGTTGCTAGGGTGTTCTGGGTGGTTGCTAGGCGGTTGCTAGGGTGTTCTGGGTGGTTGCTAGGGCGTTGCTAGGCGGTTGCTAGGGTATTCTGGATGGTTGCTAGGCGGTTGCTAGGGTATTCTGGATGGTTGCTAGGCGGTTGCTAGGGTATTCTAGGTGGTTGCTAGGGCGTTGCTAGGCGGTTGCTAGGGTATTCTGGGTGGTTGCTAGGCGGTTGCTAGGGTATTCTGGGTGGTTGCTATGGTGTTACTAGGTGGTTGGTAGATGTCACAGATGGTTACTATGGACTTTGTAGCATTTTCTTGGCATGATTTAACACTTAGCTAATCAATATTAGCATGTAGCTATTCACTGCTAGCATGTGTAGCATGTAGCAAGTCCTGTTTGCTAGCATGAGTCAAAAGAGCCAACCCCCATCTCTATACGATGTTCTGATTTAGAGATATTGGTCTTGCAAAACGGTTGCTAGGGTACTCTGTTTGGTTGCTAGGGAGTGGCTTGGCAGCTGCCAATCATGAAGCTCCAAAGTCAATGTGAATGTATAAACCAACCCCCATCTCTATACGATGTTTACATGTAGAGATATAGGTCTTGCAAAATGGTTGCTAGGGTACTCTGTTTGGTTGCTAGGGAGTGGCTTGGCAGCTGCCAATCATGAAACTCCAAAGGCTGCTTGTCAGTATGAATGATATAAACCAACTCCCATGCCTCTGTGACATTCAGAATGGAAGATATCCCTCTTTGGATTTTGGTTGCTAAGGTGCTCGATAATGGTTGCTAGGGCGTGGCCAGTAAGTGTTGAGGTGATTCAGGATTGGCTGTTTGCTGGCCCGAGTCAAACGAGCCCACCCTCATGTTTCTATGACACTTATATCCTGAGATATCCCTTTGATCTCTTTTAATGGAAGTCTATGGAACTTGTTGCTAAGGAGCTCTAAATGGTTGCTAGGGCGTGGCTTGATAGCTTCACAATGATCTTGAGACACTGATTGGCCGTCTGAGTAAAATGAGCCCGCCCCTTTGTCTCTACGACACTGTGATCCAGAGTTATGTTCAATATAAAAGCGGTTTCTATGGTGTAGGACGGCCCATTTCATGGGCCGTCCTACACCATAGTAAGTCTATGGGGGCAACTTTGGGCAGCTCCTGCCCCTCAGGGGTGCAACTTTTACCCCATTTTAGGTATGTTCTTACAGAGCCTGTAAGCCTCTTCAAATGTGGCAAATCACACATTTCTGTGAAATCTTGAGCTCTGAGCTATGACTCTTCAAAGTTTTTGCACCATGTTAAGTCAATGGGGTTTTTTGGGCAACTTTGGGCAGCTCTGCCCCCCAGGGGTGCAACTTTACCCCATTTAGGGGTATGTTCTTAAAGAGCCTGTCAGCCTCTTCAAATGTGGCAAATCACACGTTTCTGTGAAATCTGATCTCTGAGCTATGATTCGTCAAAGTTTTTCCCCATGTTAAGTCTATGCGTTTTTTTTGGGCCGTTTTTCGCCCCTGGGGCGAACATCGTACCCCCGATCGCTTATAAAAGTCATAGCACACCATTCCCGAACAGGCCGCACGTTTTGACACCTCATTCATGGGTCTGTGACAAAAACTGCGGGAGGAGTTACGCGCCGAAAAAAAGTGGAAGAAGAAGAAGTAAAATAAGAATATAGAATGATAAGTTTTGCCAAGAACAAATGTGCTAAATGTGCTTGCATAGGGCAAAGCACCTAACTAGATCGTACATTTCCAGAAGAAAATGTGAAATGGTGCTTGCAGTGGCAAATCCGCCGCTCGGTTGCTAGGGTGTGGTACATGATTGCATACGAGCCAACAAACATGTCTGTACGATGTTCTGGTGCTGAGATATGGCTTATTCATGTGTTCAGTTGGTTGCTAGGTGGTTGCTAGGGTATTCTGGGTGGTTGCTAGGGCATTGCTAGACGGTTGCTAGGGTATTCTGGGTGGTTGCTATGGTGTTGCTAGGTGGTTGCTAGGGTGTTCTGGGTGGTTGCTAGGTGGTTGCTAGGGTATTCTGGGTGGTTGCTAGGCATTGCTAGGTGGTTGCTAATGTATTCTGGATGGTTGCTATAGTGTTTCTAGGCGGTTGCTAGGGTGTTCTGGTGGTTGCTAGGCGGTTGCTAGGGTATTCTGGGTTGTTGCTAGGGCTTGCTAGGCGGTTGCTAGGGTATTCTGGGTGGTTGCTAGGCGGTTGCTAGGGTGTTTTGGTTGGTTGCTAGGGGTTGCTAGGTGGTTGCTAGGGTATTCTGGTGGTTACTAGGCGGTTGCTAGGGTGTTCTGGGTGGTTGCTAGGCGGTTGCTAGGGTATTCTGGGTGGTTACTAGGGCGTTGCTAGGGTGTTCTGAATGGTTGCTAGGGTATTCTGGATGGTTGCTAGGCGGTTGCTAGGTGTTCTGGGTGGTTGCTAGGCGGTTGCTAGGGTATTCTGGGTGGTTGCTATGGCGTTGCTAGGTGGTTGCTAGGGTATTCTGGGTGGTTGCTAGGCGGTTGCTAGGGTGTTCTGTGGTGTGGTTGCTAGGCGGTTGCTAGGGTGTTCTGGGTGGTTGCTAGGGCGTTGCTAGGCGGTTGCTAGGGTATTCTGGATGGTTGCTAGGCGGTTGCTAGGGTGTTCTGGGTGGTTGCTAGGCGGTTGCTAGGGTATTCTGGGTGGTTGCTAGGGCGTTGCTAGGCGGTTGCTAGGGTGTTCTGGGTGGTTGCTAGGCGGTTGCTAGGGTGTTCTGGGTGTTGCTAGGGGTTGCTAGGTGTGGTTTCTGGGTGGTTGCTAGGGCTTGCTAGGCGGTTGCTAGGGTATTCTGGATGGTTGCTAGGCGTGTAGTTGCTAGGTATCTGGGTGGTGCTAGGCGGTTGCTAGGGTTATATTCTGGGTGGTTGCTAGGGCGTTGCTAGGGTTCTGTATTCTGGTGGTTGCTACGGTGTAATGTATCTGGTGGTGCATGGTGTTACTAGTGTGGTAGATGTCACAGATGTTACTATGGAATTTGTAGCATTTTCTTGGCATGATTTAACACTTAGCTAATCAATATTAGCATGCTAGCTATTCACTGCTAGCATGTGTAAGCATGTAGCAAGACCTGTTTGCTAGCATGAGTCAAAAGAGCCAACCCCCATCTCTATACGATGTTCTGATCAGAGATATTGGTCTTGCAAAACGGTTGCTAGGGTACTATGTTTGGTTGCTAGGGAGTGGCTTGGCAGCTGCCAATCATGAAGCTCCAAAGTCAATGTGAATGTATAAACCAACCCCCATCTCTATACATGTTTACATGTAGAGATATAGGTCTTGCAAAATGGTTGCTAGGGTACTCTGTTTGGTTGCTAGGGAGTGGCTTGGCAGCTGCCAATCATGAAACTCCAAAGGCTGCTTGTCAGTATGAATGATATAAACCAACTCCCATGCCTCTGTGACATTCAGAATGGAAGATATCCCTCTTTGGATTTTGGTTGCTAAGGTGCTCGATAATGGTTGCTAGGGCGTGGCCAGTAAGTGATGAGGTGATTCAGGATTGGCTGTTTGCTGGCCCGAGTCAAACGAGCCCACCCTCATGTTTCTATGACACTTATATCCAAGATATCCCTTTGATCTCTTTTAATGGAAGTCTATGAAACTTGTTGCTAAGGAGCTCTAAATGGTTGCTAGGGCGTGGCTTGATAGCTTCACAATGATCTTGAGACACTGATTGGCCGTCTGAGTAAAATGAGCCCGCCCCTTTGTCTCTACGACACTGGGATCCAGAGTTATGTTCAATATAAAAGCGGTTTCTATGGTGTAGGACGGCCCATTTCATGGGCCGTCCTACACCATAGTAAGTCTATGGGGGCAACTTTGGGCAGCTCCTGCCCCTCAGGGGTGCAACTTTTACCCCACTGTGAGGTATGTTCTTACAGAGCCTGTAAGCCTCTTCAAATGTGGCAAATCACACATTTCTGTGAAATCTGAGCTCTGAGCTATGACTCTTCAAAGTTTTTCACCATGTTAAGTCAATGGGGTTTTTTGGGCAACTTTGGGCCGCTCCTGCCCCCCAGGGGTGCAACTTTTACCCCATTTAGGGGTATTTCTGAAAGAGCCTGTCAGCCTCTTCAAATGTGGCAAATCACACGTTTCTGTGAAATCTGATCTCTGAGCTATGATTCGTCAAAGTTTTTCCCCATGTTAAGTCTATGCGTTTTTTTTGGGCCGTTTTTCGCCCCTGGGGCGAACATCGTACCCCCGATCGCTTATAAAAGTCATAGCACACCATTCCCGAATAATCCGCACGATTTGACACCTCATTCATGGGTCTGTGACAAAAAATGCGGGAGGAGTTACGCGCCGAAAAAAAAGTGGAAGAAGAAGAAGAAGAAGAAGAAGAATAATAAGTATGAGCAATAACACTAATGTTGCTTTGCCATAGGCAAGCACCATTAACTAGAATGTACATTTCCAGGAGAAAATGTGAAATGGTGCTTGCAGTGGCAAAACTCGCCGCTCGGTTGCTAGGGTGTGGTACATGATTGCATACGAGCCAACAAACATGTCTGTACGATGTTCTGCTGCTGAGATATGGCTTATTCATGTGTTCAGGTGGTTGCTAGGTGGTTGCTAGGGTATTCTGGGTGGTTGCTAGGGCATTGCTAGACGGTTGCTAGGGTATTCTGGGTGGTTGCTATGGTGTTGCTAGGCGGTTGCTAGGGTGTTCTGGTGGTTGCTAGGTGGTTGCTAGGGTATTCTGGGTTGTTGCTAGGCGGTTGCTAGGGTGTTATGGTTGGTTGCTAGGGTGTTCTGGGTGGTTGCTAGGGCATTGCTAGGCGGTTGCTAGGCGGTTGCTAGGGTGTTCTGGGTGGTTGCTAGGGGTTGCTAGGGTATTCTGGGTGGTTACTAGGGCGTTGCTAGGGTATTCTGGATGGTTGCTAGGCGGTTGCTAGGGTGTTCTGGGTGGTTGCTAGGCGGTTGCTAGGGTATTCTGGGTGGTTGCTATGGCGTTGCTAGGTGGTTGCTAGGGTATTCTGGGTGGTTGCTAGGCGGTTGCTAGGGTGTTCTGGGTGGTTGCTAGGCGGTTGCTAGGGTGTTCTGGGTGGTTGCTAGGGCGTTGCTAGGCGGTTGCTAGGGTATTCTGGATGGTTGCTAGGCGGTTGCTAGGGTATTCTGGATGGTTGCTAGGCGGTTGCTAGGGTGTTCTGGGTGGTTGCTAGACGGTTGCTAGGGTATTCTGGGTAGTTGCTAGGGCGTTGCTAGGCGGTTGCTAGGGTATTCTGGGTGGTTGCTAGGCGGTTGCTAGGGTATTCTGGGTGGTTGCTAGGCGGTTGCTAGGGTATTCTGGTGGTTTGCTAGGGTGTTGCTAGGTGGTTGCTAGGGTATTCTGGGTGGTTGCTAGGCGGTTGCTAGGGTATTCGGGGTGGTTGCTAGGGTGTTGCTAGGTGGTTGCTAAGGTGTTCTGAATGGTTGCTAGGGTGTTCTGGGTGGTTGCTAGGCAGTTGCTAGGGCGTTGCTAGGCGGTTGCTAGGGTGTTCTGGGTGGTTGCTAGGCGGTTGCTAGGGTATTCTGGGTGGTTGCTAGGGCGTTGCTAGGCGGTTGCTAGGGTATTCTGGGAGGTTTCTAGGCGGTTGCTAGGGTATTCTGGGTTGTTGCTATGGTGTTACTAGGTGGTTGGTAGATGTCACAGATGGTTACTATGGAGTTTGTAGCATTTTCTTGGCATGATTTAACACTTAGCTAATCAATATTAGCATGTAGCTATTCACTACTAGCATGTGTAGCATGTAGCAAGTCCTGTTTGCTAGCATAAGTAAAAAGAGCCAACCCCCATCTCTATACGATGTTTTGATGCAGAGATATAGGTCTTGCAAAATGGTTGCTAGGGTACTCTCTTTGGTTGCTAGGGAGTGACTTGGCAGCGGTCAATCATGAAACTCCAAAGGCTGATTGTCAGTGTGAATGATATAAACCAACCCCCATATCTGTACGATGTTCTGATGCAGAGATGTAGGTCTTGCAAAATGGTTGCTAGGATACTCTGTTTGGTTGCTAGGGAGTTGCTTGGCAGTGGTCAATCATGAAACTCCAAATGCTGATTGTCAGTGTGAATGATATAAACCAACCCCCATCACTATACGATGTTCTGATGCAGAGATATAGGTCTTGCAAAATGGTTGCTAGGATACTCTGTTTGGTTGCTATGGAGTTGATTGGCAGCTGCCAGTGATGCATCTCTAAAGGCTTCTTGTCAATGTGAATGATATAAACCAACCCACATCACTATACGATGTTCTGATGCAGAGATATAGGTATTGCAAAATGGTTGCTAGGGTACTCTGTTTGGTTGCTATGGAGTTGCTTGGCAGCTGCCAGTGATGAATCTCTAAAGGCTTCTTGTCACTATGAATGATATAAACCAACTCCCGTGCCTCTGTGACATTCAGAATGGAAGATATCCCTCTTTGGATTTTGGTTGCTAAGGTGCTCGACAATGGTTGCTAGGGCGTGGCCAGTAAGTGTTGAGGTGATTCAGGATTGGCTGTTTGCTGGCCCGAGTCAAACGAGCCCACCCTCATGTTTCTATGACACTTATATCCTGAGATATCCCTTTGATCTCTTTTAATGGAAGTCTATGGAACTTGTTGCTAAGGAGCTCTAAATGGTTGCTAGGGCGTGGCTTGATAGCTTCACAATGATCTTGAGACACTGATTGGCCGTCTGAGTAAAATGAGCCCGCCCCTTTGTCTCTACGACACTGGGATCCAGAGTTATGTTCAATATAAAAGCGGTTTCTATGGTGTAGGACGGCCCATTTCATGGGCCGTCCTACACCATAGTAAGTCTATGGGCAATTTTGGGCAGCTCCTGCCCCCCAGGGGTGCAACTTTTACCCCATTGTATGGTATGTTCTTACAGAGCCTGTCAGCCTCTTCAAATGTGGCAAATCACAACGCTTCTGGGAAATCTGATTTCTGAGCTACGAGTCATCAAATTTTTCACAATGTTAAGTCAATGGGGGTTTGGGGCAACTTTGGGCAGCTCCTGCCCCCCAGGGGTGCAACTTTTACCCCATTTATAGGTATGTTCTTACAGACCCTGTCAGCCTCTTCAAATGTGGCAAATCACACGTTTCTGCGAAAATCTCGATCTGAGCTACGAGTCTTCAAAGTTCACCATGTTAAGTCTATGGGGCAACTTTGGGCAATTCCTGCCCCTCAGGGTGCAACTTTTACCCCATTTTGAGGTATGTTCTTACAGAGCCTGTCAGCCTCTTCAAATGTGGTAAATCACACGCTTCTGCGAAATCCTCGCTCAGAGCTACGAGTCGTCAAACTTTGTCGTAATGTTAAGTCTATGGGATTTTTCGGCAGCTTTTTTGCCCCTGGGGCAAACATCGTACCCCCGAACGCTTATAAAAGTCATAGCACACCATTCCCGAATAATCCGCACGATTTGACGCCTCATTCGTGGGTCTGTGACCAAAACTGCGGGACTAGTTACGCGCCAAAAAAGCGGCGGAATAAGAAGAATAATAATAATAATAATAAGTAATGAGCAATAACACTAATGTTGCTTGCCATAGGCAAGCACCATTAACTAGAATGTACATTTCCAGGAGAAAATGTGAAATGGTGCTTGCAGTGGCAAAAAACACCGCTCGGTTGCTAAGGGGTTGTACATGATTGAATATCAGCCAACAACGATGTCTGTACGATATTGTGGAGCTGAGATATGGCTTATTCATGTGTTTGTATGGTTACTAGGGTACCCTAGGGTTGCTATGGTGCGCTTATACAGTTTATGAGAAGATATTTAAAGACTAGTTGAGAGTCCGAGTAAAAAAAGGCAAACTCCATGTTTCTTCTATTTTCTGGAGCTGACATATGGCTTGAATATGTTGTTTTATGGTTGCTAGGCTGCCCTAAGTGGTTGCTAGGGTGCGAATATGAAGTTATTATGTCACTACTTATTAGCTGCTTGATAGGCCGAATCAATAGAGCTCCAACCCCAAGTCTCTATGACCTTCTGGTCAAAAGATATGATATAACAAATTTATGCCAATGTTAAGTCTATGGGACTTTTTTTGGCCGATTTATCACCTGCCGGACGAACATCGTACACCGATCGCTTAGAAAAGTCATAGCACACCTCTCCTCAATAAACCGGTTGATTTGAAACCTCATTCGTAGGTCTACGACAAAAGATGTGGGAGGAGTTGCGTGCCAAAGTTTTGTCTAGGTGAATAGTAATTACAATACTAGAATGTACATTTCCAGGAGAAAATGTGAAATGGTGCTTGCAGTGGCAAAACTCGCCGCTCGGTTGCTAGGGTGTGGTACATGATTGCATACGAGCCAACAAACATGTCTGTACGATGTTCTGGTGCTGAGATATGGCTTATTCATGTGTTCAGGTGGTTGCTAGGTGGTTGCTAGGGTATTCTGGGTGGTTGCTAGGGCATTGCTAGACCGTTGCTTGGGTATTCTGGGTGGTTGCTATGGTGTTGCTATGTGGTTGCTATGGTGTTTTGGGTGGTTGCTCGGTGGTTGCTAGGGTATTCTGGGTGGTTGCTAGGGCATTGCTAGGTGGTTGCTAATGTATTCTGGATGGTTGCTATAGTGTTTCTAGGTGGTTGCTAGGGTGTTCTGGTTGGTTGCTAGGCGGTTGCTAGGGTATTCTGGGTTGTTGCTAGGGCGTTGCTAGGCGGTTGCTAGGGTATTCTGGGTGGTTGCTAGGTGGTTGCTAGGGTGTTCTGGGTGGTTGCTAGGCGGTTGCTAGGGTATTCTGGGTGGTTGCTATGGCATTGCTAGGTGGTTGCTATGGTATTCTGGACGGTTGCTAGGCGGTTGCTAGGGTGTTCTGGGTGGTTGCTAGGCGGTTGCTAGGGTGTTCTGGGTGGTTGCTAGGGCGTTGCTAGGCGGTTGCTAGGGTATTCTGGATGGTTGCTAGGCGGTTGCTAGGGTGTTCTGGGTGGTTGCTAGGCGGTTGCTAGGGTATTCTGGGTGGTTGCTAGGGCGTTGCTAGCCGGTTGCTAGGGTGTTCGGGGTGGTTGCTAGGCGGTTGCTAGGGTGTTCTGGGTGGTTGCTAGGGCGTTGCTAGGCGGTTGCTAGGGTATTCTGGATGGTTGCTAGGCGGTTGCTAGGGTGTTCTGGGTGGTTGCTAGGCGGTTGCTAGGGTGTTCTGGGTGGTTGCTAGGGCGTTGCTAGGCGGTTGCTAGGGTATTCTGGGTGGTTGCTAGGCGGTTGCTAGGCGGTTGCTAGGGTGTTCTGGGTGGTTGCTAGGCGGTTGCTAATGTGTCCTGGGTGGTTGCTAGGCGGTTGCTAGGGTGTTCTGGGTGGTTGCTAGGGCGTTGCTAGGCGGTTGCTAGGGTATTCTGGATGGTTGCTAGGCGGTTGCTAGGCGGTTGCTAGGGTATTCTGGATGGTTGCTAGGCGGTTGCTAGGGTGTTCTGGGTGGTTGCTAGGCGGTTGCTAGGGTATTCTGGGTGGTTGCTAGGGCGTTGCTAGGCGGTTGCTAGGGTGTTCTGGGTGGTTGCTAGGCAGTTGCTAGGGTGTTCTGGGTGGTTGCTAGGCGGTTGCTAGGGTGTTCTGGGTGGTTGCTAGGGCGTTGCTAGGCGGTTGCTAGGGTGTTCTGGGTGGTTGCTAGGCGGTTGCTAGGTGTTCTGGATGGTTGCTAGGCGGTTGCTAGGCGGTTGCTAGGGTATTCTGGGTGGTTGCTAGGCGGTTGCTAGGGTATTCTGGGTGGTTGCTATGGTGTTACTAGGTGGTTGGCAGATGTCACAGATGGTTACTATGGAATTTGTAGCATTTTCTTGGCATGATTTAACACTTAGCTAATCAATATTAGCATGTAGCTATTCACTGCTAGCATGTGTAGCATGTAGCAAGTCCTGTTTGCTAGCATGAGTCAAAAGAGCCAACCCCCATCTCTATACGATGTTCTGATATAGAGATATTGGTCTTGCAAAACGGTTGCTAGGGTACTATGTTTGGTTGCTAGGGAGAGGCTTGGCAGCTGCCTATCATGAAGCTCCAAAGTCAATGTGAATGTATAAACCAACCCCCATCTCTATACGATGTTTACATGTAGAGATATAGGTATTGCAAAATGGTTGCTAGGGTACTCTGTTTGGTTGCTAGGGAGTGGCTTGGCAGCTGCCAATCATTAAACTCCAAAGGCTGCTTGTCAGTATGAATGATATAAACCAACTCCCATGCCTCTGTGACATTCAGAATGGAAGATATCCCTCTTTGGATTTTGGTTGCTAAGGTGCTCGATAATGGTTGCTAGGGCGTGGCCAGTAAGTGATGAGGTGATTCAGGATTGGCTGTTTGCTGGCCCGAGTCAAACGAGCCCACCCTCATGTTTCTATGACACTTATATCCTGAGATATCCCTTTGATCTCTTTTAATGGAAGTCTATGGAACTTGTTGCTAAGGAGCTCTAAATGGTTGCTAGGGCGTGGCTTGATAGCTTCACAATGATCTTGAGACACTGATTGGCCGTCTGAGTAAAATGAGCCCGCCCCTTTGTCTCTACGACACTGGGATCCAGAGTTATGTTCAATATAAAAGCGGTTTCTATGGTGTAGGACGGCCCATTTCATGGGCCGTCCTACACCATAGTAAGTCAATGGGGCAATTTTGGGCAGCTCCTGCCCCCCAGGGGTGCAACTTTTACCCCATTGTGTGGTATGTTCTTACAGAGCCTGTCAGCCTCTTCAAATGTGGCAAATCACACGCTTCTGGGAAATCTGATTTCTGAGCTACGAGTCATCAAATTTTTCACAATGTTAAGTCAATGGGGGTTTGGGGCAACTTTGGGCAGCTCCTGCCCCCCAGGGGTGCAACTTTTACCCCATTTATAGGTATGTTCTTACAGACCCTGTCAGCCTCTTCAAATGTGGCAAATCACACGTTTCTGCAAAAATCTCGATCTGAGCTACGAGTCTTCAAAGTTCACCATGTTAAGTCTATGGGGCAACTTTGGGCAATTCCTGCCCCTCAGGGGTGCAACTTTTACCCCATTTTGAGGTATGTTCTTACAGAGCCTGTCAGCCTCTTCAAATGTGGTAAATCACACGCTTCTGCGAAATCCTCGCTCAGAGCTACGAGTCGTCAAACTTTGTCGTAATGTTAAGTCTATGGGATTTTTCGGCAGCTTTTTTGCCCCTGGGGCAAACATCGTACCCCCGGACGCTTATAAAAGTCATAGCACACCATTCCCGAATAATCCGCACGATTTGACGCCTCATTCGTGGGTCTGTGACCAAAACTGC
The DNA here is from genome assembly GCA_036326025.1 of Chrosomus eos. Taxonomy (NCBI): domain Eukaryota; kingdom Metazoa; phylum Chordata; class Actinopteri; order Cypriniformes; family Leuciscidae; genus Chrosomus; species Chrosomus eos. The sequence continues at coordinate 34,329,829 of CM070822.1, forward strand.
GGGACTAGTTACGCGCCAAAAAAGCGGCGGAATAAGAAGAATATAATAATAATAATAAGTATGAGCAATAACACTAATGTTGCTTTGCCATAGGCAAGCACCATTAACTAGAATATACATTTCCAGGAGAAAATGTGAAATGGTGCTTGCAGTGGCAAAACTTGCCGCTCGGTTGCTAGGGTGTGGTACCTGATTGCATACGAGCCAACAACCATGTCTGTACGATGTTCTGGTGTTGAGATATGGCTTATGCATGTGTCCAGGTGGTTGCTAGGTGGTTGCTATGGTGTTTCTAGGTGGTTGCTAGGCGGTTGCTAGGGTGTTCTGGTTGGTTGCTAGGGTATTCTGGGTTGTTGCTAGGGCGTTGCTAGGCGGTTGCTAGGGTATTCTGGGTGGTTGCTAGGGCATTGCTAGGTGGTTGCTAAGGTATTCTGAATGGTTGCTAGGTGGTTGCTAGGGTGTTCTGGGTGGTTGCTAGGCGGTTGCTAGGGTGTTTTGGTTGGTTGCTAGGCGGTTGCTAGGGTGTTTCTGGGCGGTTGCTAGGCGTTGCTAGGCGGTTGCTAGGGTATTCTGGATGGTTGCTAGGCGGTTGCTAGGGTGTTCTGGGTGGTTGCTAGGCGGTTGATAGGGTATTCTGGTTGGCTACTAGGGTGTTGCTAGGTGGTTGATAGGGTGTTCTGGGTGGTTGCTAGGCGGTTGCTAGGGTGTTCTGGGTGATTGCTAGGGCGTTGCTAGGCGGTTGCTAGGGTATTCTTTATGGTTGCTAGGCGGTTGCTAGGGTGTTTTTGGTGGTTACTAGGGTGTTGCTAGGCGGTTGCTAGGGTATTCTGGGTGGTTTGCTAGGCGGTTGCTAGGGTATTCTGGGTGGTTGCTAGGCGGTTGCTAGGGTTTCTGGTGGTTGCTAGGGCGTTGCTAGGTGGTTGCTAGGGTATTCTGGATGGTTGCTAGGCGGTTGCTAGGGTGTTCTGGGTGGTTGCTAGGCGGTTGCTAGGGTGTTCTGGGTGGTTGCTAGGGCGTTGCTAGGCGGTTGCTAGGGTATTCTGGGTGGTTGCTAGGCGGTTGCTAGGGTATTCTGGGTGGTTGCTAGGCGGTTGCTAGGGTGTTCTGGTGGTTGCTAGGGCGTTGCTAGGCGGTTGCTAGGGTATTCTGGATGGTTGCTAGGCGGATGCTAGGGTATTCTGGATGGTTGCTAGGCGGTTGCTAGGGTGTTCTGGGTGGTTGTAGGGCGTTGCTAGGTGGTTGCTAGGGTATTCTGGGTGGTTGCTAGGTGGTTGCTAGGGTATTCTGGATGGTTGCTAGGCGGTTGCTAGGGTGTTCTGGGTGGTTGCTAGGGCGTTGCTAGGCGGTTGCTAGGGTATTCTGGGTGGTTGCTAGGCGGTTGCTAGGGTATTCTGGGTGGTTGCTATGGTGTTACTAGGTGGTTGGTAGATGTCACAGAGGGTTACTATGGAGTTTGTAGCATTTTCTTGGCATGATTTAACACTTAGCTAATCAATATTAGCATGTAGCTATTTACTGCTAGCATGTGTAGCATGTAGCAAGGCCTGTTCCTGTTTGCTAGCATGAGTCAAAAGAGCCAACCCCCATCTCTATACGATGTTCTGATGCAGAGATATTGGTCTTGCAAAACGGTTGCTAGGGTACTATGTTTGGTTGCTAGGGAGTGGCTTGGCAGCTGCCAATCATGAAGCTTCAAAGTCAATGTGAATGTATAAACCAACCCCCATCTCTATACGATGTTTACATGTAGAGATATAGGTCTTGCAAAATGGTTGCTAGGGTACTCTGTTTGGTTGCTAGGGAGTGGCTTGGCAGCTGCCAATCATGAAACTCCAAAGGTTGCTTGTCAGTATGAATGATATAAACCAACTCCCATGCCTCTGTGACATTCAGAATGGAAGATATCCCTCTTTGGATTTTGGTTGCTAAGGTGCTCGATAATGGTTGCTAGGGCGTGGCCAGTAAGTGATGAGGTGATTCAGGATTGGCTGTTTGCTGGCCCGAGTCAAACGAGCCCACCCTCATGTTTCTATGACACTTATATCCAAAGATATCCCTTTGATCTCTTTTAATGGAAGTCTATGGAACTTGTTGCTAAGGAGCTCTAAATGGTTGCTAGGGCGTGGCTTGATAGCTTCACAATGATCTTGAGACACTGATTGGCCGTCTGAGTAAAATGAGCCCGCCCCTTTGTCTCTACGACACTGGGATCCAGAGTTATGTTCAATATAAAAGCGGTTTCTATGGTGTAGGACGGCCCATTTCATGGGCCGTCCTACACCATAGTAAGTCTATGGGGGCAACTTTGGGCAGCTCCTGCCCCTCAGGGGTGCAACGTTTACCCCACTTTGAGGTATGTTCTTACAGAGCCTGTAAGCCTCTTCAAATGTGGCAAATCACACATTTCTGTGAAATCTGAGCTCTGAGCTATGACTCTTCAAAGTTTTTTACCATGTTAAGTCAATGGGGTTTTTTGGGCAACTTTGGGCCGCTCCTGCCCCCCAGGGGTGCAACTTTTACCCCATTGTGAGGTATGTTCTTACAGAGCCTGTCAGCCTCTTCAAATGTGGCAAATCACACATTTCTGCGAAATCTGAGCTCTGAGCTATGACTCATCAAAGTTTTTTACAATGTTAAGTCAATGGGACGTTTTTTGGGCCTTTTATCGCCCCTGGGGCGAACATCGTACCCCCGATCGCTTATAAAAGTCATAGCACACCATTCCCGAATAATACGCACGATTTGACACCTCATTCGTGGGTCTGTGACAAAAACTGCGGGAGGAGTTACGCGCCAAAATTTGTCCAGAATAAAAAGAATAAGAATAACTAGAATGTACATTTCCAGGAGAAAATGTGAAATGGTGCTTGCAGTGGCAAAACTCGCCGCTCGGTTGCTAGGGTGTGGTACATGATTGCATACGAGCCAACAAATGTTCTGAATGGTTGCTAGGGTGTTGCTAGGTGGTTGATAGGGTGTTCTGGGTGGTTGCTAGGCTATTGCTAGGGTGTTCTGGGTGGTTGCTAGGGTGTTGCTAGGCGGTTACTAGGGTATACTGGATGGTTGCTAGGCGGTTGCTAGGGTGTTCTGGGTGGTTGCTAGGCGGTTGCTAGGGTATTCTGGGTGGTTGCTAGGGCGTTGCTAGGCGGTTGCTAGGGTATTCTGGGTGGTCGCTAGGCGGTTGCTAGGGTGTTCTGGGTGGTTGCTAGGCGGTTGCTAGGGTGTTCTGGGTGGTTGCTAGGCGGTTGCTAGGGTGTTCTGGGTGGTTGCTAGGGCATTGCTAGGCGGTTGCTAGGGTATTCTGGATGGTTGCTAGGCGGTTGCTAGGGTGTTCTGGGTGGTTGCTAGGTGGTTGCTAGGGTATTCTGGGTAGTTGCTAGGGCATTGCTAGGCAGTTGCTAGGGTATTCTGGGTGGTTGCTAGGCGGTTGCTAGGGTATTCTGGGTGGTTGCCATGGTGTTACTAGGTGGTTGGTAGTTGTCACAGATAGTTACTATGGTATTTGTAGCATTTTCTTGGCATGATTTAACACTTAACTAATCAATATTAGCATGTAGCTATTCACTGCTAGCATGTGTAGCATGTAGCAAGTCCTGTTTGCTAGCATGAGTCAAAAGAGCCAACCCCCATCTCTATACGATGTTCTGATTTAGAGATATTGGTCTTGCAAAACGGTTGCTAGGGTACTATGTTTGGTTGCTAGGGAGTGGCTTGGCTGCTGCCAATCATGAAGCTCCAAAGTCAATGTGAATGTATAAACCAACCCCCATCTCTATACGATGTTTACATGTAGAGATATAGGTCTTGCAAAATGGTTGCTAGGGCTTGCTATGTTTGGTTGCTAGGGAGTGGCTTGGCAGCTGCCAATCATGAAACTCCAAAGGCTTCTTGTCAGTATGAATGATATAAACCAACTCCCATGCCTCTGTGACATTCAGAATGGAAGATATCCCTCTTTGGATTTTGGTTGCTAAGGTGCTCGATAATGGTTGCTAGGGCGTGGCCAGTAAGTGTTGAGGTGATTCAGGATTGGCTGTTTGCTGGCCCGAGTCAAACGAGCCCACCCTCATGTTTCTATGACACTTATATCCTGAGATATCCCTTTGATCTCTTTTAATGGAGGTCTATGGAACTTGTTGCTAAGGAGCTCTAAATGGTTGCTAGGGCGTGGCTTGATAGCTTCACAATGATCTTGAGACACTGATTGGCCGTCTGAGTAAAATGAGCCCGCCCCTTTGTCTCTACGACACTGGGATCCAGAGTTATGTTCAATATAAAAGCGGTTTCTATGGTGTAGGACGGCCCATTTCATGGGCCGTCCTACACCATAGTAAGTCTATGGGGGCAACTTTGGGCAGCTCCTGCCCCTCAGGGGTGCAACTTTTACCCCACTGTGAGGTATGTTCTTACAGAGCCTGTAAGCCTCTTCAAATGTGGCAAATCACACGTTTCTGCGAAATCCTCGTTCGGAGCTATGAGTCGTCAAAGTTTGTCTCAATGTTAAGTCTATGGGATTTTTTGGAAGTTTGTTCGCCCCTAGGGCAAACACCGTACCCCCGATCTCTTAGAAAAACTCATAGGACTCTTCTCCTTAATAGGCTGCACGATTTGATGCCTCATTCATGGGTCTGTGACAAAAGCTGAGGGAGGAGGAGGGCCCCAAACTTTTTCCCGAAATAGTAAATGCTGTACTAGAAATTTTTCAATGGGGAAACTTTGGGCAGTTCCTGCCCCCCAGGGGTGCAACTTTTACCCCATTGTGAGGTATGTTTTTACATAGCCTGTCAGCCTCTTCAAATGTAGTAAATCGCACGCTTCTGCGAAATCCTCGCTCAGAGCTACGAGTCGTCAAAGTTCGTCGCAATGTTAAGTCTATGGGATTTTTCGGCTGCTTTTTTGCCCCTGGGGCAAACATCGTACCCCCGATCGCTTATAAAAGTCATAGCACACCATTCCCGAATAATCCGCACGATTTGACGCCTCATTCGTGGGTCTGTGACCAAAACTGCGGGACTAGTTACGCGCCAAAAAAGCGGCGGAATAAGAAGAATAATAATAATAAATAGCATTGTGGTCAATGGGGCAACTTTGGGCAGCTCCTGCCCCCCAGGGGTGCAACTTTTACCCCATTTTGAGGTATGTTCTTACAGAGCCTGTCAGCCTCTTCAAATGTGGTAAATCGCAGGTTTCTGCGAAATTCTCGCTCGGAGCTATGACTCGTCAAAGTTTGTCGTAATGTTAAGTCTATGCGATTTTTCGGCCGCTTTTTCACCCCTGGGGCGAACATCGTACCCCCGATCGCTTATAAAAGTCATAGCACACCATTCCCTGAATAGTCCGCACGATTTGATGCCTCATTCGTGGGTCTGTGACAAAAGCTGCGGGAGGAGTCGAGCGTCAAACTTTTTGGCGGATTCCAAAAAGCAATAGTAATAATGTTGCCTTGCTTTCAGCAAGCACCATTAATAAGTATGCACAATAACACTAATGTTGCCTTGCTTTCAGCAAGCACCATTAACTAGAATGTACATTTCCAGGAGAAAATGTGAAATGGTGCTTGCAGTGGCAAAACTCGCCGCTCGGTTGCCTTGGGTGTGGTGCATAATTGCATACGACCCAACAAACATGTCTGTACGATGTTCTGGTGCTGAGATATGGCTTATTCATGTGTTCAAGTGGTTATTAGGTGGTTGCTAGGGTATTCTGGGTGGTTGCTAGGGCATTGCTAGACGGTTGCTAGGGTATTCTGGGTGGTTGCTATGGTGTTGCTAGGTGGTTGCTAGGGGGTTCTGGGTGGTTGCTAGGTGTTTGCTAGGGTATTCTGGGTGGTTGCTAGGGCATTGCTAGGTGGTTGCTAATGTATTGTGGATGGTTGCTATAGTGTTTCTAGGGGGTTGCTAGGGTGTTCTGGTTGGTTGCTAAGTGGTTGCTAGGGTATTCTGGGTTGTTGCTAGGGCGTTGCTAGGCGGTTGCTAGGGTATTCTGGGTGGATGCTAGGCGGTTGCTAGGGTGTTTTGGTTGGTTGCTAGGTGGTTGCTAGGGTGTTCTGGGTGGTTGCTAGGCGGTTGCTAGGGTATTCTGGATGGTTGCTAGGCGGTTGCTAGGGTGTTCTGTGTGGTTGCTAGGTGGTTGCTAGGGTATTCTGGGTGGTTACTAGGGCGTTGCTAGGGTGTTCTGAATGGTTGCTAGGGTGTTGCTAGGGTGTTCTGGGTGGTTACTAGGCGGTTGCTAGGGTGTTCTGGGTGGTTGCTAGAGCGTTGCTAGGCGGTTGCTAGGGTATTCTGGATGGTTGCTAGGCGGTTGCTAGGGTGTTCTGGGTGGTTACTAGGCGGTTGCTAGGGTATTCTGGGCGGTTGCTAGGGCGTTGCTAAGTGGTTGCTAGGGTATTCTGGGTGGTTGCTAGGCGGTTGCTAGGGTATTCTGGGTGTTTGCTATGGTGTTACTAGGTGGTTAGTTGTTGTCACAGATGGTTACTATTGGAGTTCCTTACATTTACTTGGCATGATTTAGCACTTACTTTATCACTATTAGCATGTAGCTATTCACAGCTAGCATGTGTAGTATGTTGGAAGACCTGTTTGCTAGCATGAGTCAAAAGAGCCAACCCCCATCTCAATACGATGTTCTGATGCAGAGATATAGGTCTTGCGAAATGGTTGCTAGGGTACTCTGTTTGGTTGCTAGGGAGTGGCTTGGCAGCTGCCAATCATGAAACTCCGAAGGCTGATTGTCAGTGTGAATAATATAAATGAACCCCCATCTCTATAAGATGTTTTGATGCAGAGATATAGGTCTTGCAAAATGGTTGCTAGGGTACTCTGTTTGGTTGCTAGGGAGTGGCTTGGCAGCTGCCAGTGTTGAATCTCTAAAGGCTTCTTTTCACTATGAGTGATATAAACCAACTCCCATGCCTCTGTGACATTCAGAATGGAAGATATCCCTCTATAGAATTTGGTTGCTAAGCAGCTCGACAATGGTTGCTAGGGAGGGGCTAGGAAGTGTTGAGGTGACTCATGATTGGCTGTTCGCTGCCCCGAGTCAAACGAGACCACCTTCGTGTTTCTATGACACTTCTATCCGGAGATATCCTTTTGATCTCTTTCAATGGAAGTCTATGGAACTTGTTGCTAAGGTGCTCTAAATGGTTGCTAGGGCGTGGCTTAATAACTTCACAATGATTCTGAGAGACTGATTGGTCGTCTGAGTAAAATGAGCCCGCCCCCTTGTCTCTATGACACTGTGATCCAGAGCTATGTTCAATACAAAATACCTATACAATGTGTAGGACTACACCATAGTAAGTCAATGGGGCAAAATTGGGCAGCTCCTGCCCCCCAGGGGTGCAACTTTTACCCCATTGTGAGGTATGTTCTTACAGAGCCTGCCAGCCTCTTCAAGTGTGGTAAATTACAAGTTTCTGAGAAATTATTGGTCAGTGCTACAAGTCGTCAAAGTTTGTGGCAATGTTAAGTCTATGGGATTTTTTTTTACCCAATGATTTGCCCCTGGGGCGAACACCGTACCCCCCATCGCTAAGAAAAGTCACAGCACACCTCTCCTCAATAATCCGCACAATTTGACGCCTCAATCAGGGGTCTGTGATGTCGGCGTGTATTTTTTAACAGATGATTACTATGGAGTTTTTAAAAGGAGTTTTTATAGAGGTTTTATAGAGTTATTTGGTATGGCACGAGGCCTACGGCCTCGTGCCTATCGCCCACGGTTGCTAGGGTGCTGTAACTGGTTGCTATGGTGTGGCTATGAAGATTTTAGGCCATTACTTATTGGCTGCTTGATAAAATAAATCCTCTGAGGGAGAGAGAGCCTTTTCTGTGGGTGTGTGTGAAAATGGCAGTTGAGATTTGAATTTTTGAAAGTTCCGCAATGTTAAGTCAATGGGATTTTTTTGGCCGCTTTTTCGTCCGCTGTGCGAACATCGTACACCCGATCGCTTAGAAAAGTCATAGCAAAACTCTCCTCAATGAGACGGTCGATTTGACGCCTCACTCATGGGTCTGTGACACTACTAACACATTCATTTCAGGGCCGTCCTGCACCATTGTAAGTCAATGGGGCAAATTTGGGCAGCTCCTGCCCCCCAGGGGTGCAACTTTTACCCCATTGTGAGGTATGTTCTTAAAGAGCCTGTCAGCCTCTTCAAATGTGGTGACCCACACGTTTCTGCGATATTCTCGCTCAGAGCTACGAGTGTTCAAAATTCGCCGCAATGTTAAGTCAATGGGATTTTTTGGCCGCTTTTTTGCCCCTGGGGCAAACACAGTACCCCCAATCGTTTATAAAAGTCATAGCACACCTCTCCTCAATAGGCCGCACGATTTGACGCCTCATTTGTGGGTCTGTGACAAAAGCTGCGGGACAAGTTACGCGCCAAACTTTTGTCCGGAATAATAAGAAGAATAATAATAAGTATGCAAGAGAACACTAATGTTGCTTTGCCATAGGCAAGCACCATTAACTAGAATGTACATTTCCAGGAGAAAATGTGAAATGGTGCTTGCAGTGGCAAAACTCACCACTCGGTTGCTAGAGTGTGGTACATGATTGCATACGAGCCAACAAACATGTCTGTACGATGTTTCTGGTGCTGAGATATCGCTTATTCATGTGTTCAGGTGGTTGCTAGGCGGTTGCTAGGGCATTCTGGGTGGTTGCTAGGGCATTGCTAGACGGTTGCTAGGGTATTCTGGGTGGTTGCTATGGTGTTGCTAGGTGGTTGCTAGGCGGTTGCTAGGGTGTTCTGGTTGGTTGCTAGGCGGTTGCTAGGGTGTTCTGGGTGGTTGCTAGGCGGTTGCTAGGGTGTTCTGGGTGGTTGCTAGGGGTTGCTAGGGTATTCTGGGTGGTTATGGGCGTTGCTAAGGTGTTCTGATGGTTGCTAGGGTATTCTGGATGGTTGCTAGGCGGTTGCTAGGGTGTTCTGGGTGGTTGCTAGGCGGTTGCTAGGGTATTCTGGGTGGTTGCTAGGGCGTTGCTAGGCGGTTGCTAGGGTGTTCTGGGTGGTTGCCAGGCGGTTGCTAGGGTGTTCTGGGTGGTTGCTAGGGCGTTGCTAGGCGGTTGCTAGGGCATTCTGGATGGTTGCTAGGCGGTTGCTATGGTGTTCTGGGTGGTTGCTAGGCGGTTGCTAGGGTATTCTGGGTAGTTGCTAGGGCGTTGCTAGGCGGTTGCTAGGGTATTCTGGGTGGTTGCTAGGGCATTGCTAGGCGGTTGCTAGGGTATTCTGGATGGTTGCTAGGCGGTTGCTATGGTGTTCTGGGTGGTTGCTAGGCGGTTGCTAGGGTATTCTGGGTAGTTGCTAGGGCGTTGCTAGGCGGTTGCTAGGGTATTCTGGGTGGTTGCTAGGCGGTTGCTAGGGTATTCTGGGTGGTTGCTATGGTGTTACTAGGTGGTTGTTAGATGTCACAGATGGTTACTCTGGAATTTGTAGCATTTTCTTGGCATGATTTAACACTTAGCTAATCAATATTAGCATGTAGCTATTCACTGCTAGCATGTGTAGCATGTAGCAAGTCCTGTTTGCTAGCATGAGTCAAAAGAGCCAACCCCCATCTCTATACGATGTTCTGGTGCTGAGATATAGGTCTTGCAAAACGGTTGCTAGGGTACTCTGTTTGGTTGCTAGGGAGTGGCTTGGCAGCTGCCAATCATTAAGCTCCAAAGTCAATGTGAATGTATAAACCAACCCCCATCTCTATACGATGTTTTGATGCAGAGATGTAGGTCTTGCAAAATGGTTGCTAGGGTACTCTGTTTGGTTGCTAGGGAGTGGCTTGGCAGCTGCCAATCATGAAACTCCAAAGGCTGCTTGTCAGTATGAATGATATAAACCAACTCCCATGCCTCTGTGACATTCAGAATGGAAGATATCCCTCTTTGGATTTTGGTTGCTAAGGTGCTCGACAATGGTTGCTAGGGCGTGGCCAGTAAGTGTTGAGGTGATTCAGGATTGGCTGTTTGCTGGCCCGAGTCAAACGAGCCCACCCTCATGTTTCTATGACACTTATATCCTGAGATATCCTTTGATCTCTTTTAATGGAGGTCTATGGAACTTGTTGCTAAGGAGCTCTAAATGGTTGCTAGGGCGTGGCTTGATAGCTTCACAATGATCTTGAGACACTGATTGGCCGTCTGAGTAAAATGAGCCCGCCCCTTTGTCTCTGCGACACTGTGATCCAGAGTTATGTTCAATATAAAAGCGGTTTCTATGGTGTAGGACGGCCCATTTCATGGGCCGTCCTACACCATAGTAAGTCTATGGGGGCAACTTTGGGCAGCTCCTGCCCCTCAGGGGTGCAACTTTTACCCCACTGTGAGGTATGTTCTTACAGAGCCTGTAAGCCTCTTCAAATGTGGCAAATCACACATTTCTGTGAAATCTGAGCTCTGAGCTATGACTCTTCAAAGTTTTTCACCATGTTAAGTCAATGGGGTTTTTTGGGCAACTTTGGGCCGCTCCTGCCCCCCAGGGGTGCAACTTTTACCCCATTTAGGGGTATGTTCTTAAAGAGCCTGTCAGCCTCTTCAAATGTGGCAAATCACATGTTTCTGTGAAATCTGATCTCTGAGCTATGATTCGTCAAAGTTTTTCCCCATGTTAAGTCTATGCGTTTTTTTTGGGCCGTTTTTCGCCCCTGGGGCGAACATCGTACCCCCGATCGCTTATAAAAGTCATAGCACACCATTCCCGAACAGGCCGCACGTTTTGACACCTCATTCATGGGTCTGTGACAAAAACTGCGGGAGGAGTTACGCGCCGAAAAAAAAAGTGAGAAAAGAAGAAGAAATAACTAGAATGTACATTTCCAGGAGAAAATGTGAAATGGTGCTTGCAGTGGCAAAACTCGCCGCTCGGTTGCTAGGGTGTGGTACATGATTGCATACGAGCCAACAAACATGTCTGTACGATGTTCTGGTGCTGAGATATGGCTTATTCATGTGTTCAGGTGGTTACTAGGGTACCCTATTTGGTTGCTATGGTGTGATTATACAGTTTATAAGATGATATTTAAAGACTAGTTGACAGTCTGAGTCAAAAAAGGCAAACTCCATGTTTCTTCTATTTTCTGGAGCTGAGATATGGGTTGAATATGTTGTTTTATGGTTGCTAGGCTGCCTAAAGTGGTTGCTAGGGCGTAAATATGAAGTTTTTATGTCAGTACTAATTGGCTGCTTGATAGGCCGAGTCAAAAGAGCCCAACCCCAAGTCTCTGTGACCTTCTGGTCAAACGATATGATATTACAAATTTTGTGTCAATGTTAAGTCTATGGGACTTTTTTCGTCCGATTATACATAGTATATAGATAAAATAATATCATATTTGTATGATATTCTGATGCTGAGATATGGCTTATTTTCCTTATGGCAGACATTTTCCTGAGTTGTTGTTTTATGAAATACAATTTGAAAAGTAGTCCAATTTAAATTATAATTACAATATATTATTACATTTTCATAAGAATGCTACATTTGATCACTAAATTAATGTCAGACATATTATGGTGAAACCTCCTAATATTTGGTGTCTCTGAAAAGTCCTGAATCTGCTCTTCACAGGACGTGACATGTATGATGTCAGAGAAATTCTCTAAAATATAATGTCCACTACAGTGGACAAAAGTCTATTCTTGGGACCCAGGAGGATATTTCTTACCTTTGAAAGGTTTGATTTGTCTATGCCAGTATAGGAATATGCTTATATCTGATGACATTGTGTGTATGTTTTCTAGAATTAATGGAAAATCTGTATTAATACATTTTCCTGGGCAGAATGGAAAATGTATATTACCACGTGCATGTACAGAAGACGGTGGATCTTTAAGTCGCATACTTTCACATTCAGATAGCTCTCATCACAGGCACTTCCTGTTCAAAGGTGTCACTCCTCACGTTCGAGAAAAACGCAGCTAGTGCTTTTTCCTTTGAGACTCAGTAGGGAGCGCGTTTTAGTCAGCCTAGACGACTATGCAAAGTACTAAAGCCCCGCCTCACCCAGTTCGGGTACCGGACCTGGTTGAAACACTCACGCATTAGTGTTTCAACCAGGTCCGGTACCATCTGGGTGAGGCGGGGCTTTAGTTCTTTGTATTCACTTGCTACGCCGCCATGTGTAAAAAATGTCTGTCAACTCGTATCCTTTGCGATCAATATCGCACGTTTGTGAAAATACACAATGTCATCAAATAAAGCATATATTCGTATACGTTTTGTCAGAAAAGGTTGAATGGTTTTTGAGAAAGGACGGCTACATGTTAATGATTGATTTTTGATTAATATGCGCCATGGAAGGCCGAGTGCGCGAGCGCGCGCGACCGGCTCTGTCTCTCTCTATGCTGGTTCTTTCAGTAACAAGCGCCCTGTCACGAGCGCTGCAGTCAGTTATCTATCACCATTCAAATAAGGCTTTGGTGGCCGCCAAAAAAATAAAATAAATAATAATTAGCTACTTGATAGGCCGAGTCAAAAGAGCCCAAATGCAAGTATTTTTGTCTTTCTGATCCAAAGACCTAATCTCACAAATTGTGTGCCAATGTTAAATCTATGGGACTTTTTTTCGGCTGAGCCAACAATCATGTCTGTAAGATATTGTAGATATGGCTTCTATATGTTGCAATATGGTTTCTAGGTGGCTCTAAACGGTTATGTTATTCTGAGTGAACATAGCCTCTCTCTCTCTCTCTCTCTCTATATATATATATATATATATATAGCTAGATTTAAACTAAGTTCCATTTTTATTATAAAGTCATAAGGTTTCCTATCACTTGTTTTAATGAGATGTACTAGTTTAGCTTATTTTATTAGTGCATATAATTTTGACGTGAACAAATGCATAGATTCACAGTATTTTAATTATCTCTGCATAACATTTCCTATCATTGTCTGTGATATTTCTGCAAAGAAAATGATTTCTAAGAAACAACGTGTATGTCACTTTAACAGTTGCAGGATCCAAAATGCCTGCAGCACTACACACATAAACGGCGCAGGAGTCGTTTCGCGCTCAAAATGGTTTAAAATTACATTTTCCGTGACCGTGCTTTTTAGACGCGTGTCATAAAATTTTTATAACAAGTTTCCGCTACCTGCAAGATGTAAACAACACTGGTCCAGAAACACTTCCCGTTTCAGTTTGTAACTGTTTTATTTCACATGTAAAGAAAACATCTTAAAGATGTTTGTTTAACTTTTTGATTCGGTTTAATATGTTCTGTTGGTTGTATTTTATTCCAGCTTTTATGTAGTGTTAAAAAACTGAAACAGAAGTGCTTCTGGACCAGTGTTGTTTACATCTTGCAAAATGGTCTATATAAAGCTAAGTTAAATGTAAGCTTTTAAATTACCTTCTTACCATCTGTGAATTTCCTGGATCTTCTCTGAAGTTCACAAGAAAATATTCTTATTGTGTAAAATTCAATAAAGACAAAAATGCTGAATGCCAATTCACACAAAATGTTTATTTTTAAGATTTAGAAAAACGCCTGTTGTGCCAAATCCCATCCAGCAAATGGATTAGATCTTATATTGTTGTACTAGTTATTAGAAATACTTCTTATTAAAAACTTCTCTTTCCAGCATTACCTCTATTATAAAAATGAAAACAGAAATGCAATTAATAATACAATTTTAATTGATGCCATAGCTTATCTGATAACCTATTTTACAAAATACTAACATTTATTTGATAAATTATTCACTTTCAAATTTGTTTTAAATTCTTCACTTTTATCATTTCTAACCCTCAAGCTTTAATTTTGGCAGAATACTGGTAAAAGTACATTTAAGTACTCTGTTTAAGGCTTACTGCTTTATTGTAAGTGACTAAGCTATAACATGATTTAATTTTGATTTCAAATTAATTTTATTTACATTTTTATGATTTAAATGATAATATCTTTGTCAATCCGCTAACCGTTGTTGGTCGGTAGGGACCCGGGAGGGACAGGACCTGGCACAACAACCCCCAGTGAGCAAGCCAATGGCGACAGTGGCAAGGAAAAAAACTCCTTAAGGGAGATTATAAAAAAACCTTGAGAGGAACCAGACTCAGCAGGGGGAGCCCATCCTCCTCTGGCACGGCGTACACATTATAACACTCTTATTTAAGCTAATATATGATATATTAATATATCTACAAATAGAAAGCAATGATTTAATATAATGTAAAACCATTTATAAATATATTAAAATGAATTAATTGTGCATCCAATGATGAGATGCAATGTGGTGTAATGAAGCATCTCCCGTCGTCTAGCCGCTGGATCTGACACTGCATAAAGGCTGGATATCCTGAGGAAGAGGTGGTAAAACACATATGATAGTGTTAGTGATTTTTTTTTCTTTTTCTCCAAGACTTGGAGCATAAAGTTTCTTGCAAGAGACAATTTTTGCTCTCTCACTTCTGAGAACCATCATACACTTTAAAATCTAAGCTTTTCACATCAAATCACATGTCTCTGAACAATTTTCTGCATTGATTTATAAAAAATAAAATAAAAAAGCCTTATTTGATCAGTTATTGAGATTTATTATGAGTAGGGATGGCCCGATACCGATACTGGCATCGGGGATCGGGCCGATACTGTCCTCATATACTCGTACTCATAAAAAATTGCCGATACCACGCACCGATACCACGTACATTTTGCGAAACGAAACTGGCCGCCGCGAGTGCTTTGTTGAGGTGAACTGAGGCATAGGAGAGTCTAATGTTGGCAGTTTGGGCTCATTTCAAGATAAAGGATGATGACAACAGCAAGCCAGACTGTAAGTTATGTTCAGCTAAGGTGTCGAGACAGGAGGGAAGCAATCTAATTAAACATCTGAATACACAGTTTAGTAAAGCTAAAGCAACTCACCAGCCAACATTAACAGGTTTTACAGAAGCGCGAGAAGATGTCCAGAGATAATCCACGGGCACTAACAATAACAGAAGGAATTGCTATGCCTGTAAATCAATAGTCAAATCGATAGTGAATAAATAAATTAATCGCACGATTAAAAAAAATGAGCTCGATATTTGTTCCAGCCGCGATAATTTCCATTTGCATGCTTGTTTGTTTTCCTCGTCTCTCTAGAGCCTGGATGACAACTCTCGGTTCCTTAGCGTAGAAGGAGTGACCTAGAGCTTAGACTCTCTGCCCGAGCCCAATACTTCCCGACACTATCCTCGGGCCGGGCCGGGCCGGGCCCTTGAGAGACGTGCACTCTCAAAGCAATAGAGTGCGGCGCGGCACTAGATCTGATGGCCGAGCGCGAGCGCGGGCAAGTATGCACTCACTCTGTGTGTGCGGGTTGTGGGAGCGAACGATTCGCGGGACTCCCGCAAACTAGAAATATCTATGAATAAAACGTATAAAAACGAATAGATTTTTATTCATCTGTTGCAGAAAAGCAACAAGAACAACTAAAACAAAATAGAAACGATTTACAGGCCAGAGTTTCTATTCATAACATGTCTGCAGCTTTGAGCGATGTAGTCAATCACAGACATATGTGTTGATTTCTTGAACGCAATGGCCAATCAGAAGCATTTATGATAGACTACCCTCACCGCTCAAAACGGACTTTTGTTCAGTGCTGAATTCTTTATGCTGGCAAATTATAATTATAATAATTTTATAATTATAGATTTATAACAAATTGTGGATATTATGAAAGATTCATTGTGCAGTCAGCTTCATTGATAATTATATAGATGTGTGAGATGATCGCGATGATCTGTCAGCTTTTTAGGGATTATTATGGGAGCGCACTTTGCGCGCATTCAGTCATGCCAGATCATGCACGCAGTAGCCTGATTGCTTTTATGTTAAATCAACAGTGGTTTGCTAATACATTTATTATTTTACTCATTATTATTTATTTTTAGACTTGTTAAAACAAGTAGAGAAGAAAATAAAAACAGTCTTCTAACCTGTGTTCTGAAATAGTCTTGTGTCTTCTTTTCTGGGAGCCTATAGTTACTTTTGCTGTAGAAATATCGGTATCGGTACTCGGTATCGGCAAGTACACAAATGTAAATACTCGTACACATATCGGTTTGAAAAAAAATGGTATCGGGCCATCCCTAATTATGAGTGATGTAGATGACTGCTGCATTTTTGACCCAGGAAAAACCCTGACACCATTGTATAATAAAATGCACTGAAACACTAGACCTTACCAGTAGTGTTGACAAACTTTACCTCAGTGTGCTTCTTCCTCTGCTTCATTCTTCAGTCATTTGGTCCCGTCCTCTGGATAATGAATGAAAGAATGAATGAATAATGGAATCACTACATAAAATAATGCTAATAAACTAAAAAAGCAAGAAAGTAAACTCTGAAATAAAACTTACGGAAAGAAATGAGCACATAAGCTGGTATCCAGTTGAGGCACACGTGATCTTCTCAGACAATCTGACTTCAATTGGCCGGTTCCTGAAAAACATCAAAATCAGATTAAAATATAACATTTACATTCAAATGTGGTTATAAAAAAACAGTAGTACACTGACTAAAGCAAAATCTTTTAACACTTAGCTTTAGAAGGTATATTGCACACTCATATCCAGACAGGACTGCTATGGTCTCCCAATTCTTCCTGCAACTTTACAAAAGGGCACATATCAATCATAGAATAGCAGGGGACTGCATATCCCGCACAGACTGTCACAAATTGTGTAGATTGAACATCAATTGAAATTAAAATGTATGTTATAAGGTCAAAATCAAACATTACAATGGTGTCTTGCTACTTCTCTCTTTCCCTTGTCTTTTATAACTTACTGCCACTGTTGCTCTGACTGTCTGTGTCCTCCCTGGAGCTGTCACACTCCTCCTCCGTCCTTCCTGCTGCTGAGGTTGCTCCTTCTTCATAGCTCAGTGGTATAAACCCTTGGCATGACCTAACCACAATCTCCTAACCAAAATCTCTAACGCCACAATCTCAACCCGACCATACGCGCCAACCCGTTTGAATATTTGAAGGCTGTTGAGCCCTTGTGTCGTTGATGATGCAGGTTCAGTGGCAACGGTTCCGTATGGCAAACTACTTAACAACCCAACCATACGCGCCAACCCGTTTGGTTAAGGCTGTCGAGCCCCCACTGCCAACGTGAAAGCTGGTGTTCAGTGGCCAACGGTTCCGTATGGTATACTACCTACCACAACACAAAACAATATCGGTCCATCACAAAAACTCATTAACGCAAGATACAGTACACGGGATTGTGATAACTATGATAACTATGCAAGACACCTGACTGAAGGCACAAATCCGGACGAGAGACGTATATGTGATCCAATAGAGTGTTCTTTTTGGTTGTTGCTGTGGTGATCAGTTGCGTGTATCCTTTAGACTGAAACAATTCCAGAACAGTTTTTTTCCCTGCGCAGAGGAGATCCTCATTAAAATCTCCACAGATTAGTGTGGGATGTTCGTCCACCATGTCCAAATAATCCAGCAGACTCTTCAAGTTTTTCGAGAACTCTTCAAATCCGTAGTGTGGCGGCCTGTACACAGCAGCGATTGTCGCTTTGATCGGGCTATCTACTTTGATGACGACATACTCCAGATCGGTCACATTTTGCACAAACTGCCTAGCCTGAGCTGAAATATGCTCTTTGCAATAGATTGCGACTCCACCACCAGCTTTCTTTGCAATTTCTTGGTGTGTCGAGTAGGAGGCATGTCTGTTTCGCATAAATGCGTTGTACCCTTCCAATTGGACGTGGGGTGATATGAGTGACCCGGTCAGGTGAGTTTCCGTCATGCAAAGAATATCCGACAGAAGCAGTTCGTGATGGCATCGGATATCTTCAATGTGGGATGACAGTCCTTCTGTGTTGTGATGAATTATTTTAAGTGTTTGATCCATGTTGGTTTCCCTCACCTGCTGCAAAAGTGGCATGATTCCGTCGAATGATGCTCTTGTCATCTTTTCCAGCGATGCTGTGACTGTAGCATCGGCATAGATCTTCTTTTCGTTGAAGTCCGTGATGTGTAGTCCACGAAGCGAGGTCGTTCTGCTGAGGGCAACGTAGGCCATTCCCGGCTCGAAAATCTTCTTCAGTGAAACCACGGCATTCTCCAACGTCATGCCTTGGACTTTGTGAGCTGTGCAGGCGTAGGCCAACTTGATGGGGAATTGTCGACGAACCGCTCCTTTCCTTAGACTTTCTTCGGATCTCTCGATGTACACAAAGTCGTCTTCTTCACCTTGCACCCTTTTGCGATGTTTCTTGCCTGCATGTGGATTGTCGAGCTGAAGCCCTAGCATGTGTACGGTGTCGATTCCATCTTTTGTCTTATTGACAATACGAGAAATTTTCCCAAAGCACCCATTGCATAGGCCGTCCTCGACATCCAAATTCCTAGTCACCATTATGCGTACTCCCAACGCAATTTGTATGGTGTCAGGCAAGTCGTCCTTTTTACCGGTGACGGGCTTCGTTTGTCTCTTCATCCCTCCCGTTCTTGGGTCTTTCCTGTAGTCTTCGGCATCGATGGTAATGATGTCAGTGTGAAGAGCATGGATTGTTTCAGTGTTGTGTCTGTGGACTTCCTTGTTGGTGGCAAATACATGCAGTGCATCACACGGGCAGTCTTTGGGGTCCTTCACAGCCTGGAGTAACAAAGCTCGATCTTCTTCGGCAAGGTTGTCGGTCTTCTGCTTCACCCGTATGCGGTTTAAAAGTTGGGTAAAAGCCAAGTCTTCTTTCTGACGCATGATCTCGGAGAGAGTAACCATTTGGAAATGGTCTTTCCAGAAGTCCAAAACATCGTCTTCGTACACGCAGAGTGGTTTGGCTTTACCCAGAGGTGGCAGTTGATAAAAGTCGCCCACAGCGAGGACAGAGATTCCCCCGAATGGTTTCTTGCTGCCTTTGATTTGCTGAAATCTCCAGTTTATGTAGGCAAAAAGATCCTTTGAAATCATGGACACTTCATCGATGATAAGAATCTCCACGTCGCGTAGTGTTGCTCGAAGCTCATCTAGGGCGTTTCCAAGTCCTTGATACGGTGGCTTCAGATTCCTCGGAAGTTTCAAAATTGAATGCAGCGTTTTTCCGTTGATGTTGAATGCTGCCGTTCCAGTAAACGCACTCAAGAGCACCGTGGGCACGGAGAGATCCCCTTCCTCCCGTAGTCGAGGCAGTTGTCGCAGAATCTTGGTGGCTTCCGTGTATATGCACTTGATGACGTGTGATTTGCCACAACCAGCACCACCTGACACGAAGTAGAAAAACTGTTCTGGATTATGACCCCACACACGCTTCTGACACCACTGGCAGACCGTGTAGAATATGGCTGCCTGCATCTCGTTTAGACTCCTAAACAACCTCCTGACAAATTCAACACTCATCTGCGGTGCCTCTATTTGTGGCACGACCCCGTCTCCATGTTCAAGAACCTGGAATTCTGGGACATTATCTTGTACGTCCTCATCATCCGGAATGATGTCTTGTCGTTCGGCAATGCACTCCAAGCGATCCACTTCTACTTCAGGTGCAAAAGCGTTCCATGCGTTCACAGACGGTCCTTGCTCTTGCAGCTGATCAAATGCCTTGTCCAACTCTTCGCTGTGTTTTTCAAACTTCTCCTTGTGTACTTGAACTATGGCACAGACAGGAATCAGCAAACCAGGGTGAGTAGGTAGTTCCACCTTTGCACCTTTGTAAAACGTCTCGTATGTTGGAAATCTTGGAGGTTTTAGCTGTTCGTTGGTCCGATGTGGCATATAAAGCTTCAGTAATCTACCGTAAAACTTTTCGGGTTGTTTTTTCTCAGAATACCGTGCAAACCTAATTACTGCAGCCTTCCCAGACGTTCTTTTCTGAAAAAAACCCATGCCGTTGAGCAGCCGGTGAACATTTTTGCCTTCCGTTTGCTGACCATACACGATGCGGCACTCCGAAGCAAAATCTGCCAGGCACATCTTTTCAAAATCACGCGCTAGAGGCCTTGCTCTGTATTTATCGATCATCCCTGACATCCATACATCCTCTGAATCGGGATTTTTATTTTGTAGGACACTAAGGGGAAGACTCATCTTTAACGCGTCATCATCCGTCGGTAGAAACACAACACTTCGTGAACACTTTTTCAACGGTAAGCTGCATGTTCGTGCCACAGACTCCTGAGCGCTAACTTGCCTGTGTTTGGAGTAGGCTTGCATTATCTGCTTCATCTCATCTTCCTCGCTAACGTTCGTCTCGCGCACACTCTTGATTACGTTTTTAAGTAAATCGCCCATTTCATGCTCCGGCTTGGAAATATACGAAAGCATGTACATAACGCAGCTAAAAGCGTCAATAACGAACTGAATGTCCATATTGGCGTTCCATGCCCTTAATAAATCGGGATTGTATCCATTCACCCAAGACTCCTTTGGATCACGCTTCAGCAGAATCACGTTGGCATTGGACAATGCTTCGACGTTGTCACTGTAATCCTTGATGGACATCTTACACTCTGTCAGTAGCTCTGACAAGCTGTCAAAGGAGGCTTGGGGGTCATTCAACAGATCCCACACCGGCTTGAGTTTGGTCCTGGCTTCGCTCATTGCCTTTCGAGCAGCTTCCAGTCTCAACTTCTTTCTGCCTGCTTCCTTTTGTGCTTTCTCATGCTCTTCTTCAGGACGCTGTGGTTGTGCGGTTTTAGACGCAAACATGCAGCTTCCAGATGGAGAAGTGTCCGTGTCATCCTCTTCTTCAGGACGCTGTGGTCGCGGACGAGTGATCGTGGTGCTAGACACCGGTAGTTTGGGGAACCCAAATCGACACAATACATTTCCCTTCTTACAGGACTTTGAGTGGTTCCTGCTGTGAAGCTGGACCTCTGTGACGATCCGGTGAAGCTCAGGATCAGCCGAGGAATCGGGCAACTGGCAGGTTATGTTGCGGTCGATAAAGTCACAAACATCCCCATCAGAGTCATTTTCAAACTCGGGTGCGTCCTTTATCCAAACAAGAAGATGGATATGTGGGCTTCCTCTAGCTTGAAACTCCACTCGGTAAAAGTAGTCCTCAACTTCACCAATGGGTTGGGCAGGCGACAAAAGCAGATGAGTCATTAACGCATCCACCCGTTTCTCAAACATGCGCATGACAGTGACTGGGTTGCTTCGGAGGATTTCACACTTTGTCGTCCAGTCAAGCTCGGAAAAGTCGACGTGTTCACCTTGTTGGGCCTTGATTGCGGTTATTACTTCAGGCCATCTCATTTCGGCTGCGCTGAACGTGCAAAAAAACGTAGGGGTTCCTAACTGTCTTATCATAGCCTGTAGATCTCGCAAAGTTTTCTCCCAATACGATGGAGTGCCTCTCAGTGGTTGCATGAACCGTGTGGCGTCTCTGTTGTGTACCAATCTTTCAACCTCCCGGTTGTCTTGAAGCAGTCTGTTGGAAATTTTCCGGCCATCTCTTGTGATGGGTTTGCCTTTTCGCAACTGGATAGACATGCTGTTTCTAGCCAGTTGCGTTTCCGTTACAAACTGTGCAAAGAAAAGATAACTCTGATCTTTTGCAAAACGCGTGTCCACGCTGAACAGTCTTGCGTTGAAATACATACTGGGAGATATTGAAATTTGTCTTTCCTCATCAATGGAATTTTGTCCAGTGGGGAATTGAACAGGGAACGCCATGGCTTCCAACTTTGGGATTTTGAAAAATCCAACAGGCTTATGTCCTTGTGCAGGTGCGATACTAAATATTCCCTCACCGTACGACAAGATCTCCTGTCCGATGTCGGGCGGCTGCATACACGTGTCTAATGTGAGGCCGGGTCTAAGCTCATCCTTTTCCTCGACGCTAACGTGTTGCTCATCGGCTTCCGTTTGCATCTCATCCTGCCCGGCAGCATTGGCTTCCGTTTGCATCTCAGAGACATCAGCTTCCTCGTCTAGATGACTTTCAGAGACATCAGCGTCCTCGTCTAGGGGACTTTCAAATACAGCACTATCTCTTATGGAGATATCCCTGTATTCCGAATGCATTGCTTTCAGCTTCGATAAAGCTGCAAGCACGTTGTGCATATTCACCGTGTTGAACTGCTGATATCCTTTAAACTTCACGCGTCTCTTCAGCTTCACCTGCAGCAGCTGGGCCTCACTTCTTGGTCTCGGCAGAGAGTTGACAGTCTTTTCCATCTCGGAGGGCACACACACAACAGCGCCACGTACTGCTCTCTGCTGTCCTTTGGGTAATGAAACTATTTTTGCAAATGGTAAAATTTTTGCAATGAGTTGACGTTCAAGGACATTTAAGTCATCCAATTCCGCAGGGATTGGTGGCAACTCCAGTTTGTTGGCTGCTGCAATTGAAGACATCTGTCCTCTCTTGAGGTGTCTGTCACAAGTGTGGCAAATCCACTCCTGTTTTCTCTCTTCCGGAACTACACAGGAGCCTGAGCAGGCACTATCACACGCGTGAACATACTTGCCGGTTAGGCAAGACGCTGCAATATGAACGTTTTTGTCATATCTCGCTCTATTACACACCCTGACTTGATCAGGAAACAGGGCTCTGTGACAGACTGTGCAGACATGTGTAGGGCCTTTCTGAATTTTACACCGGAATGCATGTATGGCACTTTCGATCTCTTTGCTAACCAAAGGCTGGGGTCTTTCCTGGCTGGAACGGATGTAGGGTTTATATTTATTTTTGATCCGCAGTGCGCATTGCAATCGATGAAGAATGTGATATGTAGTATCACTGACACATTTCTGGGTCTTGCGCAGGGTACATCGCAGGATGTGATGTGCTCTGAACTCTGGGTCGCCTGCATATCTTCTCATCATGTACTGTTTCATTCTCCTCTGGAATAGAGTATCAGTCCTGTACCTCTTTGTAATGTACTCTTTCTTCTTTTTCTGAAAGAGAGTATCGGTCCTGTACCTCTTCGTAATGTACTCTTTCTTCTTTTTCTGAAAGAGAGAATCTGTGCTGTACCTCTTCTTCATGTATTCTTTCATCTTCGTCTGAACGAGAGAATCTGTGCTGCATCTTCTCACTAGAGACCGCTTCCTTTGTATTCGGAAGAGACAATCTTGATTATACTTTACCTTAAATGTTTCTTTTTTCTTTGATTGGTATTGCAAAGAAGTGGCGTACCTCCGTCTCTCACAATCCCGTCTTTTATGTTTTCTGGTGACATAAGGTGCAACCGTGTCGATAGTATCTCCACCTTGTTTTGACATTTTAAATGTTTTACGCATTTCTTTCCTTCTCCTGTGCTTATTTGTTTTTCCTACCGCATCTTGGTTTTCAGTTCCTGTGCAAACAAAATTTACTTTGGCTCCAACATTTGTTACTGGTTCTGGTAGAGCTGAAATCACTTGTGACGCCTGTTCACAAACAGATGTTGAAGGCAGTTGGACAGACTGTTGCTCAGTTTCAAATGATACAGGCATGAATTCATAGCTGGTCTCAGCACCACGATCCCAGAAGATCTTGAGCACTCTGTCTGCCATGTCACTCAGGAGGGTGAAAGTCAACATGACAGCAGTTCCATTAGGATGGGGCAAGCCTGCAGCAGTCCTCGAGTGAGAATCAAAGTATCCATACCTTCCAGATCTGTCTCTAAACACAGCAATACACTCTGGAGATACAAGGAGGAGAGCATAGCTGACATCTGTGGAGAGACACTGTAGTCTTTCAGTGAGAGGAATGCACCACTCTTCAGTGCCAGGGGTCCCTGTGGCTCTGAGGTATCCAAACATCACTCCTGACTTCAGCACATTGTGTGTCCGGTTAAATGATGCAACGCTCAACGGTACTTCCTCCATGGTCAGGTGGTCGCGAATAAACCGTCCTTCAGCAATAAGCTGCAATTTAATACCGACAAATAACGCATCTCCCTCCTCTAAAACTCTATCAAGGTCAGGCATCTTGAACGCAATACCTTCACTCTGGTTTGCCAAAAATGTCAACGCTACACACGTGCACTGGTGATTTCTAGAGAACCTGTCATACCTATCATCACCCTGACAATGAGATGCCTGCACAGACACAACCCTGGATGCAATATCACCACCTTCTACATACGTTCTAGCTGAAAACTGAGCTACAGCTGCACTGGTGCTTGCCTGTTCAACCTGTAAATAATCATTCATGAAATTAGGCTGCTGGTCACAATTAGTGTTACAGAATCTGTGTTTAATTTTAAATTGCACTTCATGCTGTTTGGGACAAAGGCATTTTTACTAAACAGTTCTTAAAAAAACGTAACTAAAAAACTAAAGAAAAGGGCATTTGTACACAGTAAGTGTGCACAAAAGACAAATGTAAAAATTGTTGTTTGAAAATTGCGTTTTATTAGGGGTGTAACAATACACTTATCTAACACTTGCCGATACATATGGGTTAGGGGTGTCACGATTCTCTAAATCCTCGATTCGATAACATTTTCGATTCTAAGGTCACGGTTCGATTCGATTCTCGATTTTTACATTAATTTTTTTTAAGCACAGTTTGCTATGCCATTTTTAGACTAGACTTTTATGTAATGTAATAGGCTATATGACCTTTGTTCGCAATGTACCACACTACATTGTCAAATTTAAAACATTTATTAACAAAATAATGTTACAATATCTTTAGTCAATTAGAAACTTAAGCAAAATAACCTGCCATGTAGTTTCTCTTTTGTAACTGCAGTCTTATTCACAGAAGATGACATGCAAGTTCACAACAAAACAAACATGGTTTAACAGATACATCTATGTTTTCCTTGCTTTACCTCGGTCTTAAAGTACAAACATGACTGTGAAAAATATTAGTATTTAATGTAGAATTTAATTAAATGCATTTATGATGAAATTACAACATTTTCGTGTCATGTTCATTTTGACCACGAACTGTGCGCTGTCACTTTAACTCGGCGCGTGCAGCAAAAATAGACTCGGTCAAAGCCCGTCTACGCCCTTATTAGACATTCTCTGACTCGATGCGGAAATGAACGACACTTGTCTCATTCGTGGAGGTGGAGAATCAAGTTATTTGTGACATGCTAGATTTATTGTATAAAGATTTATACTGTTCTGAGTCTGCTGTTTTTGTCAATTTAAAGTTTTAATTTAAAAAGTGGAAGAATGGTACACGCACTGACGCACATACAGTAGCAGAGCTTGCAAACTGTGGCTTTTTTGAAGCGCGAACTTTGAACGTGAATGTGAACGTTGTCAACATAACTCACTGAAAATCACAAATACTCCCACTGTCCCACACCGGAGACTTCAGTGAAAGAGGAGGTCAGAAGTCCTGTCGATGGGTCTTCTCCTGTCTGCAGTAGCCATGCTATCTTTTGACTGGCTGTAGCTAAGGTAGAGGACTCGCAGCACTTAAACACGCGTGTTTTTTTCCGCTTTGCAAATTGCAAACCGACTGGACGTGACATGGGGGTGTGGCAGTATCGACGATTCCATTTTTGAATTCGATAATCGAGATTGTGACTTAAGCCCCATTCACACCGCCAGCGACACGCAGCGACAAAGCGACATGATCCCATTCATTTCAATGGAGCGCTGGCGACATCCGGCGACACGAGCGACAGTGACCGTTGGCGACAGAATGTGGGCGTGTCAAGCGACAAGAGACAAGCGACAAAAGTTGAGAAATTTCAACTTTATGCAAATGTGAAGCGATTTTCACGAGCGACAACCAATAGGAAAGTAGACTTTCAGTGGAGCTCACGTCACCGTCTCGAGTTCAGGCAAGACAGAGGAGTTCGACGGAGATTTCACTGTTTTATCTGATTTGACTGTAACCACATACATGGATATAATAAAATGAGGCATGGAAAAGAAACTGTCGACAGTCTCAGTGAGTTTAATTCATACATTTATAGTTCGAGTGTTGTAATTTTATGATGCACGTTTACGTTTAGCACTGCTGCAGTTCATTTTACAGTTTCCCCTGCATTATGTTGACTATTAGGGACAAGAAAATTGATTATTTGTCAAATTCAAATGACGTTTTAGTAATATATGACAGAATGAGTGAGTTTAATTTGTTGATTGATCGATCGTTAATCTTGTAAATGATTTAATCCACTGAACACTGCTGTGGTAATATAAAAACACTCCCAACAACATAGCTACTGTTTGTTTTGAGCCTAATTCCAGGTCAAATAAAAAAAAATATAGTTGTATATATATATATATATATATATATATATATATATATATATATATATATATATATATCACTTCTGATGGTATTTTGTATAGATATGGCCAGACGTGTAGTCTACCAATAACAGTAGAGCGGCAGCACTATGAACGCCCACAAGCGACTTCACAGTACAGAGACTAGCGACATGTAGCGACAAAATCGCTGGCGGTGTGAACGGGGCTTTAATTTCGATCGATTTCGATTTAAAATCGAAATCGTGACACCCCTAATATGGGTTCACGTGAACAAGATCAGATGATATTTTAACACTATTGTTAAGAAAAACGCCTGTCTTGGCAAGTATTTTAACGTTGATCAAACAAAGGACAAATACATGAATCACAGCTCTTGACTAAATAGGCTACCTTTTGTAACATTACAAAACGATCAATCTATATTTTATTTATACAGTAATGGATATGCAGTGTTTTTTTCACATTTGATTACTTTTTCAAATTTCTGTACATGTCGGATCTACCCGAAAAACTCTAAAAACGATTTGATTAATTTCTTATATGATTACCGACTGCTTACTTGTCTTTAATAATGTTTCAAATTCACATTAATTCAGCTACATCTGGATAGTCTTTGTCCATATAAGGGATTAATAAAGCGCAATCGTTACAGCCCTAGTCCCAAGAATAAGGGTGCCCTGAAATGAGCATGTTGCAAGACACAGATATCAATAGTACCTGGTTAATCCTGGAGGGTCTGGTCTGTTCATCCTCCAGGTCGAACTTCCTCCAACGAGTTTTTTGAGCCTGTGATCTCTTTCCTTTCCGCGGCATCCTTTAAAATATGAAGAGATAAAAAATTATTCTTGTCAAATATATCTGACTAACTCACTAATTTGTGTGAATGAAGTAAAAGTAAAATCTCTACTTTTAAAAGTTAAAGTAATACATTAATAAAATACACTTAATTGCTAGTCAAAATAATTTTAACAGGACATTCTCCCTTTGATAAGCACATACTTTGAAAGTTCTCCCGGTGTCACTCACAGCTGTCGAGCCTGAAAAGATAAAACCTGTAGTACTCTCAGGAAGAAAAACAAACAGTTAAACAACAATGAAAGATACACTGTGTAAACTTGTAAAATGATTTTTTTTAATGTTTTTTTTTTTTTGGGGGGGGGGGGGGGGAGGTAAGAAATGAAATGAACTGCTCTCTGTGGAAAACGCCGAAACACGAGGAACCTGTAAAGAAACAAAACAGAACCAGACATATTAAAGCACAGGGACTACAATTATGGTGATGTGATGAAAATGTCACAGTACAGATTAAGAAACCATATTAACACTAACCAAGGAGAAAAGTGCAGCAGAAAATGCAGGTTGTGCTCTGATCAGTCAGTCTGAAAAAACAACAATGACAACATAATGAAAAATTTCTAAACTCGAGTCAACTATGCATAACTTCTTTGCATGTTCTATATTCATTATTTTTATCTATATACAGAATATAATTTCGGAATGTATCTCGATAATGTTTTTTCTTGAAACTCTCTCATATTTTCAAGAAGCAGAGTTATGTAAAATATGTGGCCTAAAACCTGTGATGGACTGGCCATCCATCCAGGTTTACTATATAGGACAAGTGGTTTGGAGAATGGATGGGTAATTAATTCTTTGTTGCATAAACAAAACAGTTTTTTAATAGCTTCTATGATCCTGATAATTTTTTAACTATAACGATTTTCTTATCAAGAAGTCAAATCTGAAGTATTCTGTATGTGCCCATGTCTCTAAATTAAACATTTACCTCAAAATGCAGTAAGGAATGAAAACAGTATTCTGAAACAGAGAAACAAGAGCGTCATAAAACTCATCACCACACTCACAACCCATTTAACTTGAACTTTCATTGCTGAACATTTTCAACTCACTCCAGTCTAAACTAAATAATTTTTTTGGTCATTTCTACATTTTCTGTAATTTTCTAGAAAAATCTACATTTGTCATATAAATAACCTTATATAAATATCCGACCTTTTACCATCGCGTCATTTGATTTTGATTAATTGTGCGAGGGAGAGATAGCAAGGCAGCACTTTGAAGACGGTGAGAGCGTGCGCGCACCCGAGGCTCTCTCTCCCTCTGCTCGATCTCTCAGTGCAGACATACGCAGCAGTCATCTACTAGCCTGGCTAACGCCAGACCCAATCTCGTTGAGAATTGGGTCTGGGAACCACATGCGCAATTTCTCGTATTTGAGGCGTGGTTTCAGAATGCCCGTCGCAGTTTATTGGGTGCTAAGAATGTCTATCAAATATGCCTGTACGTAGCTCATAGAGAGCCTAAGTCCCGCCCCTCCGCTTCCGGCTCACGGGACCTTATTTCGGAAAAAATATGTATGGTAGTCAATGGCGAGAGACAAGTTATCTTTTTATTCCGTCTGAACTGTGCCCTGAATTACACATATGATGTTTGTCAATTTAAAAGATAATTATGAAAGTCAAGAAAGTCGCAGTTTGTCATAAAACAGAAGAGTAACATTTAGTTTTATGTGAAAATCGCTCAATGAACTACATCTCCCGGGAAGTGAAACAACGAGCAAGATCCGTTGCTCGTGTGTGCAGTCTGGAACAAAACACTCAGGCATGACGGCGTAATGTTACGATTATAACGTAAGAATATAGAAAAAAATTACAGACGTTAGCTTCAGTAAAGTTATCTTCATTCATTGAGAGAAAATGTGCGCCTTTTGGGTTTGTAGTCTTTGTAATTACGTTAGGGTGACCAACTGTCCTGTTTTCCCAGGACATGTCCTGTTTTCATATAACAATATAACAAATTTCTATCCATACAGAGGAGGCATAACCTACTTTAAATGTATTGAAATTAATAAGGTTTCTTTGAGTAAACTTCGAGTATCATTTGAGTAGGCCTATCTGTTTGCCGGGCCGAGTGTCCTGTTTTTTCAGGACAAAATATAGTCACCCTAAATTACGTATCTTCTCAGTCTTATACCTCAACAGTTTTACATCAAACTGCGACTTTCTTGAATTTAAAATGTATCTTTTAAATTGATAAACATCATATGTGTAATTCAGGGCACAATTCAAACGAGATCAAAATATTTGTTGTCTCTCGCCATTGACTACCATACAATATTTTTCCGAATTAAGGTCCCATGGTGGTCGACCGGACGGGGAGGGACTTAGGCTCTCTATAGCCAATCGTTTCGATTATACCAGATGACGTATGTAGAGCGACAGAAATTAGACAAGGAAGAAGACGATGGGAAAGATCTTTTTTGTAAACAATGACGTTAAGTTTTTTTTATCAAAGAGTAGCTTCGCGTCTTCAGCCATGTTAAATCACACACACACACGCGCGCGCACACACACACACACACACACACACACACACACACACACACACACACACACACACACACACACACACACACACACACAAAATATCATGTTAGAATGATAGAAGTGTGTCTAGCTGTAGACATAACTTTTCATACATCCTCTTTACAGAGAAAAAGGTAGCTTCAGAAAACAAAAACAATATTAACTACAAGTCTTATGATAATACGAATAATATTACCTATGTTTAATTCAAATAAAGAGCTGAATTTGACAATACAAGGCTTTATAAAACAGCATATATGAAATCGACCGCCTCCACTTACCTTAAGAGAATACTGCGGGAAGTTCATCAGTTCTGCTCCCGTGAAGAGTCGTTCTCGCAGCCAATCAGCAGCGAGCTTTGATTGTACAACCAATAAAATCACACCTTGTAGTGATGGGTCGGTCATGAACGATTCCTTCAATGTGAACAAATCTTTAATATGACTCGGCAATACCGAGTCTCGAATGTGTCTGATGAAACCACTCATTCACAAATCCCTATATGGCATTTGGGTGCATTATGTGCAAGGAGTGAACGAAATGAAGTGAAGTAGCTGTGTCCGAAACAGTGCTGTCATATATCACGACTGTATTTTCGACCACATGTTTATTTTAGGTTTCAGACATTTAAATACACATACCAGCAAAAAAATATATATATTTTGAGTTTGTAAAATACACACTGTCTATGGAAGCGACAATAATAATCCTTTCCATTATAATAAGACAACACGTTTTATTCATATCAGATACACATTGTTGTCAGTAGCTTTACATTTTACCCTATTCTTCTCCCAGTTCACCGGCCACTTTCATGTATTTCGTGAGAAGTTGAGGAATTGACACGTTGTAAACATGGCGCCCCCCATCGCACATACAGCTCAACTAACGCGATCGTCATGATGGTGTTTAAGACAACAAAACACACCCACTTGCACATATTTGACAATCGGAATATCAGTGTTTCATGTTATAGCTAATACATTCTGTGAATATTTTGGATAGAAAATGGAAAATTACATGAAAGCAGATCATCATTCATTCAGCGCTGTGTTGTGGTTGCGCTATGTCACGTGACAAGCAATGATGCGTCACCATGGAAACATTAAAGTGACAGGTTTTAAATAACGGTCGCCTGGAAAAACTTACGCTGGGGGATCACTTAGAATATTTTAAACAATCGTGTGAAAGGGTTATACAAAACATATATATTTTTTATTATTTTATTATTCTTTTCTTTTCTTTTTTGATATTTTTTTGATATATGACTTTTTTTTTCGGATGACGTGGTCATTGAACGCCCTAAGGCGACCGTTATGATCATTGATCATATGGCCTTTATTATTATATATATATATATATATATATATATATATATATATATATATATATATATATATATATATATATATATATATACATATATACATACATATATACATATATATGGTTATGAATGCATTCAAATGACTACGCAACATACAGATGATCTACAAATATTTTTTAAATCATCCACCAAATTATCATCTCTTGCAGTTTAACGAGTAAACAACAATTCCACGAATTATTAAAACACCTGGCTGTTAGTAAAACACATGAAATTGAGTTAATGCTTAAATTGGATATTTTAATAATAAAAATAATATACCTATATAATTTACCTTATTAATATAATTTCACTTAATTTTAAAATCCATCTATATAATATTGTCTCTATATTTTAATGTTTTATTCAAGTAATGATTAATAAAAAGGAAGAAAAAAACACTAAAACTAGGTGTCCGTTGTTGTTTCTTATTTATTTATTTACTCACATGTAGCCTACCGTCAAACTATTGTATAAACGCAATATCACACACGTAGTTGTGCGATATCGCTGTATTTCAGCACACTGTATTAACCTATGGCTGTAATTACCTACGGCTGTAATTACCTAAGGCTGTGATTAACTATGCTGTGTAAGTCATTTGGGGTGGTTAGGGAGCTCTTAGTGTATATCATTATCCTGTGATTACCTAAGGCACGAGGCCGCAACCAAATAACAGCTGTGCTGATATACAGCAATAATGCATCAATACGAGTGTGATAATACTCATTTAACACTTAGTTCGTTGTTTGGGGAGGTTGCTATGGAGCTCTTAGTGTATATCACCATCCTTGGGTTAGGCATGAGGCCGTAGGCCGAGTCACAGCCAAGTCACCGGCAATGGCCAAGTCACAGCAATAACACACTGCTATGAGTGTGATATAACTCATGCTAGGTGGTTCTGGGTGGTTGCTAGGGTGTTCTGGATGGTTGCTAGGGTGTTGTTAGGTGGTTGCTATGGTGTTGCTAGGCAGTTGCTAGGGTGTTTTGGGTGGTTGATAGGGTATTTTGGGTGGGTGCTAGGGTGTTGCTAGGGTGTTCTGGATGGTTGCTAGGGTGTTGTTAGGTGGTTGCTAGGGTGTTGCTAGGCGGTTGCTAGGGTGTTTTGGGTGGTTGATAGGGTATTTTGGGTGGGTGCTAGGGCGTTGCTAGGCGGTTGCTAGGGTGTTCTGGGTGGTTGCTAGGTGGATACTAGGGTATTCTGGGTGGTTGCTAGGGCGTTGCTAGGCGGTTGCTAAGGTATTTTGGATGGTTGCTAGGTGGTTGCTAGGGTACACTGGGTGGTTGCTATGGTGTTGCTAAGGTATTTTGGATGGTTGCTAGGGTGTTGCTAGGGTGTTCTGGGTGGTTGCTATGGAGTTGCTAGGCGGTTGCTAGGGTATTATGGGTGGTTGCTATGGTGTAACTAGGTGGTTGGTAGTTGTCACAGATGGTTACTATGGAGTTTGTAGCATTTTCTTGGCATGATTTAGCACTTTGCTAATCAATATTAGCATGTAGCTATTCACTGCTAGCATGTGTAGCATGTAGCAAGTCCTGTTTGCTAGCATGAGTAAAAAGAGCCAACCCCCATCTCTATACGATGTTTTGATGCAGAGATATAGGTCTTGCAAAATGGTTGCTAGGGTACTCTGTTTGGTTGCTAGGGAGTGGCTTGGCAGCTGCCAATCATGAAACTCCAAAGGCTGCTTGTCAGTATGAATGATATAAACCAACTCCCATGCCTCTGTGACATTCAGAATGGAAAATATCCCTCTTTGGATTTTGGTTGCTAAGGTGCTCGACAATGGTTGCTAGGGCGTGGCCAGTAAGTGTTGAGGTGATTCAGAATTGGCTGTTTGCTGGCCCGAGTCAAATGAGCCCATCCTCATGTTTCTATTAAACTTATATCCTGAGATATCCCTTTGATCTCTTTCAAAGGAAGTCTATGGAACTTGTTGCTAAGGTGCTCTAAATGGTTGCTAGGGCGTGGCTTAATAACTTCACAATGATCCTGAGAGACTGATTGGTCGTCTGAGTAAAATGAGCCCGCCCCCTTGTCTCTATGACACTGTGATCCAGAGCTATGTTCAATACAAAATCTCCATGCAATGTATATTTCATGGGCCGTCCTAGATCATAGTAAGACAATGGGGCAACTTTGGGCAGCTCCTGCCCCCCAGGGGTGCAACTTTTACCCCATTGTGAGGTATGTTCTTACAGAGCCTGCCAGCCTCTTCAAATGTGGTAAATTACAAGTTTCTGAGAAGTCATTGGTCAGTGCTACGAGTCGTCAAAGTTTGTGGCAATGTTAAGTCTATGGGATTTTTTTTACCCAATGATTTGCCCCTGGGGCAAACACCGTACCCCCCATCGCTAAGAAAAGTCACAGCACACCTCTCCTCAATAATCCGCACAATTTGACGCCTCAATCAGGGGTCTGTGATGTCGGCGTGTATTTTTTAACAGATGATTACTATGGAGTTTTTAAAAGGAGTTTTTATGGAGTTTTTATAGAGTTTTTTAGTATGGCACGAGGCCTGCGGCCTCGTGCCTATCGCCCACGGTTGCTAGGGTGCTGTAACTGGTTGCTATGGTGTGGCTATGAAGATTTTAGGCCATTATTTATTGGCTGCTTGATAAAATAAATCCTCTGAGGGAGAGAGAGAGGGCCTGACAGCAGGGCTGTCAGGCCCTTTTCTGTGGGTGTGTGTGAAAATGGCAGTTGGGATTTGAATTTTTGAAAGTTCCGCAATGTTAAGTCAATGGGATTTTTTTGGCCGCTTTTTCGTCCGCTGTGCGGACATCGTACATCCGATCGCTTAGAAAAGTCATAGCACACCATTCCCGAACAGGCCGCACGTTTTGACACCTCATTCATGGGTCTGTGACAAAAACTGCGGGACGAGTTGCGCGTCAAACTTTGGCCAGAAGAACTATAATAATAAGAAGAATAATAAGTATGCACAATAACACTAATGTTGCCTTGCTTTCAGCAAGCACCATTAATAATAAGTATGAGCAATAACACTAATGTTGCTTTGCCATAGGCAAGCACCATTAACTAGAATGTACATTTCCAGGAGAAAATGTGAAATGGTGCTTGCAGTGGCAAAACTCACCACTCGGTTGCTAGAGTGTGGTACATGATTGCATACGAGCCAACAAACATGTCTGTACGATGTTCTGGTGCTGAGATATCGCTTATTCATGTGTTCAGGTGGTTGCTAGGCGGTTGCTAGGGCATTGCTAGACGGTTGCTAGGGTATTCTGGTGGTTGCTATGGTGTTGCTAGGTGGTTGCTAGGCGGTTGCTAGGTTGTTCTGGTTGGTTGCTAGGCGGTTGCTAGGGTGTTCTGGGTGGTTGCTAGGCGGTTGCTAGGGTGTTCTGGGTGGTTGCTAGGCGGTTGCTAGGGTATTCTGGGTGGTTACTAGGGCGTTGCTAGGGTGTTCTAAATGGTTGCTAGGGTATTCTGGATGGTTGCTAGGCAGTTGCTAGGGTGTTCTGGGTGGTTGCTAGGCGGTTGCTAGGGTATTCTGGGTGGTTGCTATGGCGTTGCTAGGTGGTTGCTAGGGTATTCTGGGTGGTTGCTAGGCGGTTGCTAGGCGGTTGCTAGGGTATTCTGGATGGTTGCTAGGCGGTTGCTAGGGTGTTCTGGGTGGTTGCTAGGCGGTTGCTAGGGTATTCTGGGTGGTTGCTAGGGCGTTGCTAGGCGGTTGCTAGGGTGTTCTGGGTGGTTGCTAGGCGGTTGCTAGGCTGTTCTGGGTGGTTGCTAGGCGGTTGCTAGGGTGTTCTGGGTGGTTGCTAGGGCGTTGCTAGGCGGTTGCTAGGGTGTTCTGGGTGGTTGCTAGGAGGTTGCTAGGGTATTCTGGGAGGTTGCCAGGGCGTTGCTAGGCGGTTGCTAGGGTGTTCTGGGTGGTTGCTAGGCGGTTGCTAGGGTGTTCTGGGTGGTTGCTAGGGCGTTGCTAGGCAGTTGCTAGGGTATTCTGGATGGTTGCTAGACGGTTGCTAGGCGGTTGCTAGGCGGTTGCTAGGGTATTCTGGATGGTTGCTAGGCGGTTGCTAGGGTGTTCTGGGTGGTTGCTAGGCGGTTGCTAGGGTATTCTGGGTGGTTGCTAGGGCGTTGCTAGGCGGTTGCTAGGGTGTTCTGGGTGGTTGCTAGGCGGTTGCTAGGGTGTTCTGGGTGGTTGCTAGGCGGTTGCTAGGGTGTTCTGGGTGGTTGCTAGGGCGTTGCTAGGTGGTTGCTAGGGTATTCTGGATGGTTGCTAGGCGGTTGCTAGGCGGTTGCTAGGGTATTCTGGGTGGTTGCTAGGCGGTTGCTAGGGTATTCTGGGTGGTTGCTATGATGTTACTAGGTGGTTGGTAGATGTCACAGATGGTTACTATGGAATTTATGGCATTTTCTTGGCATTATTTAACACTTAGCTAATCAATATTAGCATGTAGCTATTCCCTGCTAGCATGTGTAGCATGTAGCAAGTCCTGTTTGCTATCATGAGTCAAAAGAGCCAACCCCCATCTCTATAAGATGTTCTGATTTAGAGATATTGGTCTTGCAAAACGGTTGCTAGGGTACTATGTTTGGTTGCTAGGGAGTGGCTTGGCAGCTGCCAATCATGAAGCTCCAAAGTCAATGTGAATGTATAAACCAACCCCCATCTCTATACGATGTTTACATGTAGAGATATAGGTATTGCAAAATGGTTGCTAGGGTACTCTGTTTGGTTGCTAGGGAGTGGCTTGGCAGCTGCCAATCATGAAACTCCAAAGGCTGCTTGTCAGTGTGAATGATATAAATCAACCCCTATCTCTATACGATGTTCAAAAGCAGAGATATAGGTTTTGTAAAATGGTTGCTAGGGTACTCTGTTTGGTTGCTAGGGAGTGGCTTGGCAGCTGCCAATCATGAAACTCCAAAAGGCTGCTTGTCAGTATGAATGATATAAATCAACTCCCATGCCTCTGTGACATTCAGAATGGAAGATATCCCTCTTTGGATTTTGGTTGCTAAGGTGCTCGACAATGGTTGCTAGGGAGGGTCTAGGAAGTTTTGAGTTTATTCATGATTGGCTGTTTGCTACCCCGAGTCAAACGAGACCACCCTCGTGTTTTTATGACACTTCTATCCGGAAATATCCTTTTGATCTCTTTCAATTGAAGTCTATGGAACTTATTGCTAAGGTGCTCTAAATGGTTGCTAGGGCGTGGCTTAATAACTTCACAATGATCCTGAGAGACTGATTGGTCGTCGGAGTAAAACGAGCCCGCCCCCTTGTCTCTATGACACTGTGATCCAGAGTTATGTTCAATATAAAAGCGGTTTCTATGGTGTAGGACGGCCCATTTCATGGGCCGTCCTACACCATAGTAAGTCAATGGGGCAACTTTGGGCAGCTCCTGCCCCCCAGGGGTGCAACTTTTACCCCATTGTGAGGTATGTTCTTACAGAGCCTGTCAGCCTCTTCAAATGTGGCAAATCACACGTTTCTGCGAAATCCTCGTTCGGAGCTATGAGTCGTCAAAGTTTGTCTCAATGTTAAGTCTATGGGATTTTTTGGAAGTTTGTTCGCCCCTAGGGCAAACACCGTACCCCCGATCTCTTATAAAAACTCATAGGACTCTTCTCCTTAATAGGCTGCACGATTTGATGCCTCATTCATGGGTCTGTGACAAAAGCTGAGGGAGGAGGAGGGCCCCAAACTTTTTCCCGAAATAGTAAATGCTGTACTAGAAATTTTTCAATGGGGAAACTTTGGGCAGCTCCTGCCCCCCAGGGGTGCAACTTTTACCCCCTTGTGAGGTATTTTTTTACATAGCCTGTCAGCCTCTTCAAATGTGGTAAATCGCAGGTTTCTGCGAAATCCTCGCTCAGAGCTATGACTCGTCAAAATTTGTCGTAATGTTAAGTCTATGGGATTTTTCGGCCGCTTTTTCACCCCTGGGGCGCACATCGTACCCCCGATCGCTTATAAAAGTCATAGCACACCATTCCCGAATAATTCACACGATTTGATGCCTCATTCGTGGGTCTGTGACAAAAGCTGCGGGACTAGTTACGCGCCAAAAAAGCGGCGGAATAAGAATAAGAATAAGAATAATAACTAGAATGTACATTTCCAGGAGAAAATGTGAAATGGTGCTTGCAGTGGCAAAACTCGCCGCTCGGTTGCTAGGTTGTGGTACATGATTGCATACGAGCCAACA
Organism: Chrosomus eos; assembly: GCA_036326025.1. NCBI lineage: Eukaryota > Metazoa > Chordata > Actinopteri > Cypriniformes > Leuciscidae > Chrosomus > Chrosomus eos. The sequence goes on from CM070822.1 coordinate 34,366,908, forward strand.
AACATGTCTGTACGATGTTCTGGTGCTGAGATATGGCTTATTCATGTGTTCAGGTGGTTGCTAGGTGGTTGCTAGGGTATTCTGGGTGGTTGATAGGGCATTGCTAGACGGTTGCTAGGGTATTCTGGGTGGTTGCTATGGTGTTACTAGGTGGTTGGTAGATGTCACAGATGGTTACTATGGAATTTGTAGCATTTTCTTGGCATGATTTAACACTTAGCTAATCAATATTAGCATGTAGCTATTCACTGCTAGCATGTGTAGCATGTAGCAAGTCCTGTTTGCTAGCATGAGTCAAAAGAGCCAACCCCCATCTCTATACGATGTTCTGGTGCTGAGATATAGGTCTTGCAAAACGGTTGCTAGGGTACTCTGTTTGGTTGCTAGGGAGTGGCTTGGCAGCTGCCAATCATGAAGCTCCAAAGTCAATGTGAATGTATAAACCAACCCCCATCTCTATACGATGTTTACATGTAGAGATATAGGTCTTGCAAAATGGTTGCTAGGGTACTCTGTTTGGTTGCTAGGGAGTGGCTTGGCAGCTGCCAATCATGAAACTCTAAAGCAGTGTTTCTCAACCTCTCCTGCAGGGACCCCCTGACAGGCCATGTTTCTGTTTTAACCCTGAAAAGGCACACCTGATTCAATTAATTAAAGGCTTAATGAGTAGTTGACTAATTGATTAATTGACTAATTCCTATTCTTCCTACTCTAGTAACTAATCATTAAGCCTTTAAGAATTGAATCAGGTGTGCCATTTCAGGGTTAAAACAGAAACATGGCCTGTCAGGGGGTCCCTGCAGGAGAGGTTGAGAAACACTGCTCTAAAGGCTGCTTGTCAGTATGAATGATATAAACCAACTCCCATGCCTCTGTGACATTCAGAATGGAAGATATCCCTCTTTGGATTTTGGTTGCTAAGGTGCTCGATAATGGTTGCTAGGGCGTGGCCAGTAAGTGTTGAGGTGATTCAGGATTGGCTGTTTGCTGGCCCGAGTCAAACGAGCCCACCCTCATGTTTCTATGACACTTATATCCTGAGATATCCCTTTGATCTCTTTTAATGGAGGTCTATGGAACTTGTTGCTAAGGAGCTCTAAATGGTTGCTAGGGCGTGGCTTGATAGCTTCACAATGATCTTGAGACACTGATTGGCCGTCTGAGTAAAATGAGCCCGCCCCTTTGTCTCTACGACACTGTGATCCAGAGTTATGTTCAATATAAAAGCGGTTTCTATGGTGTAGGACGGCCCATTTCATGGGCCGTCCTACACCATAGTAAGTCTATGGGGGCAACTTTGGGCAGCTCCTGCCCCTCAGGGGTGCAACTTTTACCCCACTGTGAGGTATGTTCTTACAGAGCCTGTAAGCCTCTTCAAATGTGGCAAATCACACATTTCTGCTAAATTTGATCTCTGAGCTATGATTCGTCAAAGTTTTTCACCATGTTAAGTCAATGGGGTTTTTTGGGCAACTTTGGGCAGCTCCTGCCCCCCAGGGGTGCAACTTTTACCCCATTTAGGGGTATGTTCTTAAAGAGCCTGTCAGCCTCTTCAAATGTGGCAAATCACACGTTTCTGTGAAATTTGATCTCTGAGCTATGATTCGTTAAAGTTTTTCCCCATGTTAAGTCTATGCGTTTTTTTTTGGGCCGTTTTTCGCCCCTGGGGCGAACATCGTACCCCCGATCGCTTATAAAAGTCATAGCACACCATTCCCGAACAGGCCGCACGTTTTGACACCTCATTCATGGGTCTGTGACAAAAACTGCGGGAGGAGTTACGCGCCGAAAAAAAAGTGGAAGAAGAAGAATAATAAGTATGCACAATAACAGTAATGTTGCTTTGCCATAGGCAAGCACCATTAAATAGCATTGTGGTCAATGGGGCAACTTTGGGCAGCTCCTGCCCCCCAGGGGTGCAACTTTTACCCCATTTTGAGGTATGTTCTTACAGAGCCTGTCAGCCTCTTCAAATGTGGTAAATCGCAGGTTTCTGCGAAATTCTCGCTCGGAGCTATGACTCGTCAAAGTTTGTCGTAATGTTAAGTCTATGCGATTTTTCAGCCGCTTTTTCGCCCCTGGGGCGAACATCGTACCCCCGATCGCTTATAAAAGTCATAGCACACCATTCCCTGAATAATCCGCACGATTTGATGCCTCATTCGTGGGTCTGTGACAAAAGCTGCGGGAGGAGTCGAGCGTCAAACTTTTTGCCGGATTCCAAAAAGCAATAGTAATAATGTTGCCTTGCTTTCAGCAAGCACCATTAATAAGTATGCACAATAACACTAATGTTGCTTTGCCATAGGCAAGCACCATTAACTAGAATGTACATTTCCAGAAGAAAATGTGAAATGGTGCTTGCAGTGGCAAAACTCGCCGCTCGGTTGCTAGGGTGTGGTACATGATTGCATACGAGCCAACAAACATGTCTGTACGATGTTCTGGTGCTGAGATATGGCTTATTCATGTGTTCAGGTGGTTGCTAGGTGGTTGCTAGGGTATTCTGGGTGGTTGCTAGGGCATTGCTAGACGGTTGCTAGGGTATTCTGGGTGGTTGCTAGGCGGTTGCTAGGGTATTCTGGGTGGTTGCTAGGCGGTTGCTAGGGTGTTTTGGTTGGTTGCTAGGGCGTTGCTAGGTGGTTGCTAGGGTATTCTGGGTGGTTACTAGGCGGTTGCTAGGGTGTTCTGGGTGGTTGCTAGGCGGTTGCTAGGGTATTCTGGGTGGTTACTAGGGCGTTGCTAGGGTGTTCTGAATGGTTGCTAGGGTATTCTGGATGGTTGCTAGGCGGTTGCTAGGGTGTTCTGGGTGGTTGCTAGGCGGTTGCTAGGGTATTCTGGGTGGTTGCTATGGCGTTGCTAGGTGGTTGCTAGGGTATTCTGGGTGGTTGCTAGGCGGTTGCTAGGGTGTTCTGGGTGGTTGCTAGGCGGTTGCTAGGGTGTTCTGGGTGGTTGCTAGGGCGTTGCTAGGCGGTGGCTAGGGTATTCTGGATGGTTGCTAGGCGGTTGCTAGGGTGTTCTGGGTGGTTGCTAGGCAGTTGCTAGGGTATTCTGGGTGGTTGCTAGGGCGTTGCTAGGCGGTTGCTAGGGTGTTCTGGGTGGTTGCTAGGCGGTTGCTAGGGTGTTCTGGGTGGTTGCTAGGTGGATACTAGGGTATTCTGGGTGGTTGCTAGGGCGTTGCTAGGCGGTTGCTAAGGTATTTTGGATGGTTGCTAGGTGGTTGCTAGGGTACACTGGGTGGTTGCTATGGTGTTGCTAAGGTATTTTGGATGGTTGCTAGGGTGTTGCTAGGGTGTTCTGGGTGGTTGCTATGGAGTTGCTAGGCGGTTGCTAGGGTATTATGGGTGGTTGCTATGGTGTAACTAGGTGGTTGGTAGTTGTCACAGATGGTTACTATGGAGTTTGTAGCATTTTCTTGGCATGATTTAGCACTTTGCTAATCAATATTAGCATGTAGCTATTCACTGCTAGCATGTGTAGCATGTAGCAAGTCCTGTTTGCTAGCATGAGTAAAAAGAGCCAACCCCCATCTCTATACGATGTTTTGATGCAGAGATATAGGTCTTGCAAAATGGTTGCTAGGGTACTCTGTTTGGTTGCTAGGGAGTGGCTTGGCAGCTGCCAATCATGAAACTCCAAAGGCTGCTTGTCAGTATGAATGATATAAACCAACTCCCATGCCTCTGTGACATTCAGAATGGAAAATATCCCTCTTTGGATTTTGGTTGCTAAGGTGCTCGACAATGGTTGCTAGGGCGTGGCCAGTAAGTGTTGAGGTGATTCAGAATTGGCTGTTTGCTGGCCCGAGTCAAATGAGCCCATCCTCATGTTTCTATTAAACTTATATCCTGAGATATCCCTTTGATCTCTTTCAAAGGAAGTCTATGGAACTTGTTGCTAAGGTGCTCTAAATGGTTGCTAGGGCGTGGCTTAATAACTTCACAATGATCCTGAGAGACTGATTGGTCGTCTGAGTAAAATGAGCCCGCCCCCTTGTCTCTATGACACTGTGATCCAGAGCTATGTTCAATACAAAATCTCCATGCAATGTATATTTCATGGGCCGTCCTAGATCATAGTAAGACAATGGGGCAACTTTGGGCAGCTCCTGCCCCCCAGGGGTGCAACTTTTACCCCATTGTGAGGTATGTTCTTACAGAGCCTGCCAGCCTCTTCAAATGTGGTAAATTACAAGTTTCTGAGAAGTCATTGGTCAGTGCTACGAGTCGTCAAAGTTTGTGGCAATGTTAAGTCTATGGGATTTTTTTTACCCAATGATTTGCCCCTGGGGCAAACACCGTACCCCCCATCGCTAAGAAAAGTCACAGCACACCTCTCCTCAATAATCCGCACAATTTGACGCCTCAATCAGGGGTCTGTGATGTCGGCGTGTATTTTTTAACAGATGATTACTATGGAGTTTTTAAAAGGAGTTTTTATGGAGTTTTTATAGAGTTTTTTAGTATGGCACGAGGCCTGCGGCCTCGTGCCTATCGCCCACGGTTGCTAGGGTGCTGTAACTGGTTGCTATGGTGTGGCTATGAAGATTTTAGGCCATTATTTATTGGCTGCTTGATAAAATAAATCCTCTGAGGGAGAGAGAGAGGGCCTGACAGCAGGGCTGTCAGGCCCTTTTCTGTGGGTGTGTGTGAAAATGGCAGTTGGGATTTGAATTTTTGAAAGTTCCGCAATGTTAAGTCAATGGGATTTTTTTGGCCGCTTTTTCGTCCGCTGTGCGGACATCGTACATCCGATCGCTTAGAAAAGTCATAGCACACCATTCCCGAACAGGCCGCACGTTTTGACACCTCATTCATGGGTCTGTGACAAAAACTGCGGGACGAGTTGCGCGTCAAACTTTGGCCAGAAGAACTATAATAATAAGAAGAATAATAAGTATGCACAATAACACTAATGTTGCCTTGCTTTCAGCAAGCACCATTAATAATAAGTATGAGCAATAACACTAATGTTGCTTTGCCATAGGCAAGCACCATTAACTAGAATGTACATTTCCAGGAGAAAATGTGAAATGGTGCTTGCAGTGGCAAAACTCACCACTCGGTTGCTAGAGTGTGGTACATGATTGCATACGAGCCAACAAACATGTCTGTACGATGTTCTGGTGCTGAGATATCGCTTATTCATGTGTTCAGGTGGTTGCTAGGCGGTTGCTAGGGCATTGCTAGACGGTTGCTAGGGTATTCTGGGTGGTTGCTATGGTGTTGCTAGGTGGTTGCTAGGCGGTTGCTAGGTTGTTCTGGTTGGTTGCTAGGCGGTTGCTAGGGTGTTCTGGGTGGTTGCTAGGCGGTTGCTAGGGTGTTCTGGGTGGTTGCTAGGCGGTTGCTAGGGTATTCTGGGTGGTTACTAGGGCGTTGCTAGGGTGTTCTAAATGGTTGCTAGGGTATTCTGGATGGTTGCTAGGCAGTTGCTAGGGTGTTCTGGGTGGTTGCTAGGCGGTTGCTAGGGTATTCTGGGTGGTTGCTATGGCGTTGCTAGGTGGTTGCTAGGGTATTCTGGGTGGTTGCTAGGCGGTTGCTAGGCGGTTGCTAGGGTATTCTGGATGGTTGCTAGGCGGTTGCTAGGGTGTTCTGGGTGGTTGCTAGGCGGTTGCTAGGGTATTCTGGGTGGTTGCTAGGGCGTTGCTAGGCGGTTGCTAGGGTGTTCTGGGTGGTTGCTAGGCGGTTGCTAGGCTGTTCTGGGTGGTTGCTAGGCGGTTGCTAGGGTGTTCTGGGTGGTTGCTAGGGCGTTGCTAGGCGGTTGCTAGGGTGTTCTGGGTGGTTGCTAGGAGGTTGCTAGGGTATTCTGGGAGGTTGCCAGGGCGTTGCTAGGCGGTTGCTAGGGTGTTCTGGGTGGTTGCTAGGCGGTTGCTAGGGTGTTCTGGGTGGTTGCTAGGGCGTTGCTAGGCAGTTGCTAGGGTATTCTGGATGGTTGCTAGACGGTTGCTAGGCGGTTGCTAGGCGGTTGCTAGGGTATTCTGGATGGTTGCTAGGCGGTTGCTAGGGTGTTCTGGGTGGTTGCTAGGCGGTTGCTAGGGTATTCTGGGTGGTTGCTAGGGCGTTGCTAGGCGGTTGCTAGGGTGTTCTGGGTGGTTGCTAGGCGGTTGCTAGGGTGTTCTGGGTGGTTGCTAGGCGGTTGCTAGGGTGTTCTGGGTGGTTGCTAGGGCGTTGCTAGGTGGTTGCTAGGGTATTCTGGATGGTTGCTAGGCGGTTGCTAGGCGGTTGCTAGGGTATTCTGGGTGGTTGCTAGGCGGTTGCTAGGGTATTCTGGGTGGTTGCTATGATGTTACTAGGTGGTTGGTAGATGTCACAGATGGTTACTATGGAATTTATGGCATTTTCTTGGCATTATTTAACACTTAGCTAATCAATATTAGCATGTAGCTATTCCCTGCTAGCATGTGTAGCATGTAGCAAGTCCTGTTTGCTATCATGAGTCAAAAGAGCCAACCCCCATCTCTATAAGATGTTCTGATTTAGAGATATTGGTCTTGCAAAACGGTTGCTAGGGTACTATGTTTGGTTGCTAGGGAGTGGCTTGGCAGCTGCCAATCATGAAGCTCCAAAGTCAATGTGAATGTATAAACCAACCCCCATCTCTATACGATGTTTACATGTAGAGATATAGGTATTGCAAAATGGTTGCTAGGGTACTCTGTTTGGTTGCTAGGGAGTGGCTTGGCAGCTGCCAATCATGAAACTCCAAAGGCTGCTTGTCAGTGTGAATGATATAAATCAACCCCTATCTCTATACGATGTTCAAAAGCAGAGATATAGGTTTTGTAAAATGGTTGCTAGGGTACTCTGTTTGGTTGCTAGGGAGTGGCTTGGCAGCTGCCAATCATGAAACTCCAAAAGGCTGCTTGTCAGTATGAATGATATAAATCAACTCCCATGCCTCTGTGACATTCAGAATGGAAGATATCCCTCTTTGGATTTTGGTTGCTAAGGTGCTCGACAATGGTTGCTAGGGAGGGTCTAGGAAGTTTTGAGTTTATTCATGATTGGCTGTTTGCTACCCCGAGTCAAACGAGACCACCCTCGTGTTTTTATGACACTTCTATCCGGAAATATCCTTTTGATCTCTTTCAATTGAAGTCTATGGAACTTATTGCTAAGGTGCTCTAAATGGTTGCTAGGGCGTGGCTTAATAACTTCACAATGATCCTGAGAGACTGATTGGTCGTCGGAGTAAAACGAGCCCGCCCCCTTGTCTCTATGACACTGTGATCCAGAGTTATGTTCAATATAAAAGCGGTTTCTATGGTGTAGGACGGCCCATTTCATGGGCCGTCCTACACCATAGTAAGTCAATGGGGCAACTTTGGGCAGCTCCTGCCCCCCAGGGGTGCAACTTTTACCCCATTGTGAGGTATGTTCTTACAGAGCCTGTCAGCCTCTTCAAATGTGGCAAATCACACGTTTCTGCGAAATCCTCGTTCGGAGCTATGAGTCGTCAAAGTTTGTCTCAATGTTAAGTCTATGGGATTTTTTGGAAGTTTGTTCGCCCCTAGGGCAAACACCGTACCCCCGATCTCTTATAAAAACTCATAGGACTCTTCTCCTTAATAGGCTGCACGATTTGATGCCTCATTCATGGGTCTGTGACAAAAGCTGAGGGAGGAGGAGGGCCCCAAACTTTTTCCCGAAATAGTAAATGCTGTACTAGAAATTTTTCAATGGGGAAACTTTGGGCAGCTCCTGCCCCCCAGGGGTGCAACTTTTACCCCCTTGTGAGGTATTTTTTTACATAGCCTGTCAGCCTCTTCAAATGTGGTAAATCGCAGGTTTCTGCGAAATCCTCGCTCAGAGCTATGACTCGTCAAAATTTGTCGTAATGTTAAGTCTATGGGATTTTTCGGCCGCTTTTTCACCCCTGGGGCGCACATTGTACCCCCGATCGCTTATAAAAGTCATAGCACACCATTCCCGAATAATTCACACGATTTGATGCCTCATTCGTGGGTCTGTGACAAAAGCTGCGGGACTAGTTACGCGCCAAAAAAGCGGCGGAATAAGAATAAGAATAAGAATAATAACTAGAATGTACATTTCCAGGAGAAAATGTGAAATGGTGCTTGCAGTGGCAAAACTCGCCGCTCGGTTGCTAGGTTGTGGTACATGATTGCATACGAGCCAACAAACATGTCTGTACGATGTTCTGGTGCTGAGATATGGCTTATTCATGTGTTCAGGTGGTTGCTAGGTGGTTGCTAGGGTATTCTGGGTGGTTGATAGGGCATTGCTAGACGGTTGCTAGGGTATTCTGGGTGGTTGCTATGGTGTTACTAGGTGGTTGGTAGATGTCACAGATGGTTACTATGGAATTTGTAGCATTTTCTTGGCATGATTTAACACTTAGCTAATCAATATTAGCATGTAGCTATTCACTGCTAGCATGTGTAGCATGTAGCAAGTCCTGTTTGCTAGCATGAGTCAAAAGAGCCAACCCCCATCTCTATACGATGTTCTGGTGCTGAGATATAGGTCTTGCAAAACGGTTGCTAGGGTACTCTGTTTGGTTGCTAGGGAGTGGCTTGGCAGCTGCCAATCATGAAGCTCCAAAGTCAATGTGAATGTATAAACCAACCCCCATCTCTATACGATGTTTACATGTAGAGATATAGGTCTTGCAAAATGGTTGCTAGGGTACTCTGTTTGGTTGCTAGGGAGTGGCTTGGCAGCTGCCAATCATGAAACTCTAAAGCAGTGTTTCTCAACCTCTCCTGCAGGGACCCCCTGACAGGCCATGTTTCTGTTTTAACCCTGAAAAGGCACACCTGATTCAATTAATTAAAGGCTTAATGAGTAGTTGACTAATTGATTAATTGACTAATTCCTATTCTTCCTACTCTAGTAACTAATCATTAAGCCTTTAAGAATTGAATCAGGTGTGCCATTTCAGGGTTAAAACAGAAACATGGCCTGTCAGGGGGTCCCTGCAGGAGAGGTTGAGAAACACTGCTCTAAAGGCTGCTTGTCAGTATGAATGATATAAACCAACTCCCATGCCTCTGTGACATTCAGAATGGAAGATATCCCTCTTTGGATTTTGGTTGCTAAGGTGCTCGATAATGGTTGCTAGGGCGTGGCCAGTAAGTGTTGAGGTGATTCAGGATTGGCTGTTTGCTGGCCCGAGTCAAACGAGCCCACCCTCATGTTTCTATGACACTTATATCCTGAGATATCCCTTTGATCTCTTTTAATGGAGGTCTATGGAACTTGTTGCTAAGGAGCTCTAAATGGTTGCTAGGGCGTGGCTTGATAGCTTCACAATGATCTTGAGACACTGATTGGCCGTCTGAGTAAAATGAGCCCGCCCCTTTGTCTCTACGACACTGTGATCCAGAGTTATGTTCAATATAAAAGCGGTTTCTATGGTGTAGGACGGCCCATTTCATGGGCCGTCCTACACCATAGTAAGTCTATGGGGGCAACTTTGGGCAGCTCCTGCCCCTCAGGGGTGCAACTTTTACCCCACTGTGAGGTATGTTCTTACAGAGCCTGTAAGCCTCTTCAAATGTGGCAAATCACACATTTCTGCTAAATTTGATCTCTGAGCTATGATTCGTCAAAGTTTTTCACCATGTTAAGTCAATGGGGTTTTTTGGGCAACTTTGGGCAGCTCCTGCCCCCCAGGGGTGCAACTTTTACCCCATTTAGGGGTATGTTCTTAAAGAGCCTGTCAGCCTCTTCAAATGTGGCAAATCACACGTTTCTGTGAAATTTGATCTCTGAGCTATGATTCGTTAAAGTTTTTCCCCATGTTAAGTCTATGCGTTTTTTTTGGGCCGTTTTTCGCCCCTGGGGCGAACATCGTACCCCCGATCGCTTATAAAAGTCATAGCCACACCATTCCCGAACAGGCCGCACGTTTTGACACCTCATTCATGGGTCTGTGACAAAAACTGCGGGAGGAGTTACGCGCCGAAAAAAAAGTGGAAGAAGAAGAATAATAAGTATGCACAATAACAGTAATGTTGCTTTGCCATAGGCAAGCACCATTAAATAGCATTGTGGTCAATGGGGCAACTTTGGGCAGCTCCTGCCCCCCAGGGGTGCAACTTTTACCCCATTTTGAGGTATGTTCTTACAGAGCCTGTCAGCCTCTTCAAATGTGGTAAATCGCAGGTTTCTGCGAAATTCTCGCTCGGAGCTATGACTCGTCAAAGTTTGTCGTAATGTTAAGTCTATGCGATTTTTCAGCCGCTTTTTCGCCCCTGGGGCGAACATCGTACCCCCGATCGCTTATAAAAGTGATAGCACACCATTCCCTGAATAATCCGCACGATTTGATGCCTCATTCGTGGGTCTGTGACAAAAGCTGCGGGAGGAGTCGAGCGTCAAACTTTTTGCCGGATTCCAAAAAGCAATAGTAATAATGTTGCCTTGCTTTCAGCAAGCACCATTAATAAGTATGCACAATAACACTAATGTTGCTTTGCCATAGGCAAGCACCATTAACTAGAATGTACATTTCCAGAAGAAAATGTGAAATGGTGCTTGCAGTGGCAAAACTCGCCGCTCGGTTGCTAGGGTGTGGTACATGATTGCATACGAGCCAACAAACATGTCTGTACGATGTTCTGGTGCTGAGATATGGCTTATTCATGTGTTCAGGTGGTTGCTAGGTGGTTGCTAGGGTATTCTGGGTGGTTGCTAGGGCATTGCTAGACGGTTGCTAGGGTATTCTGGGTGGTTGCTAGGCGGTTGCTAGGGTATTCTGGGTGGTTGCTAGGCGGTTGCTAGGGTGTTTTGGTTGGTTGCTAGGGCGTTGCTAGGTGGTTGCTAGGGTATTCTGGGTGGTTACTAGGCGGTTGCTAGGGTGTTCTGGGTGGTTGCTAGGCGGTTGCTAGGGTATTCTGGGTGGTTACTAGGGCGTTGCTAGGGTGTTCTGAATGGTTGCTAGGGTATTCTGGATGGTTGCTAGGCGGTTGCTAGGGTGTTCTGGGTGGTTGCTAGGCGGTTGCTAGGGTATTCTGGGTGGTTGCTATGGCGTTGCTAGGTGGTTGCTAGGGTATTCTGGGTGGTTGCTAGGCGGTTGCTAGGGTGTTCTGGGTGGTTGCTAGGGCGTTGCTAGGCGGTGGCTAGGGTATTCTGGATGGTTGCTAGGCGGTTGCTAGGGTGTTCTGGGTGGTTGCTAGGCAGTTGCTAGGGTATTCTGGGTGGTTGCTAGGGCGTTGCTAGGCGGTTGCTAGGGTGTTCTGGGTGGTTGCTAGGCGGTTGCTAGGGTGTTCTGGGTGGTTGCTAGGCGGTTGCTAGGGTGTTCTGGTGGTTGCTAGGGCGTTGCTAGGCGGTTGCTAGGGTATTCTGGATGGTTGCTAGGCGGTTGCTAGGCGGTTGCTAGGGTATTCTGGATGGTTGCTAGGCGGTTGCTAGGGTGTTCTGGGTGGTTGCTAGGCGGTTGCTAGGGTATTCTGGGTAGTTGCTAGGGCGTTGCTAGGCGGTTGCTAGGGTATTCTGGGTGGTTGCTAGGCGGTTGCTAGGGTATTCTGGGTGGTTGCTATGGTGTTACTAGGTGGTTGGTAGATGTCACAGATGGTTACAATGGAATTTGTAGCATTTTCTTGGCATGATTTAACACTTAGCTAATCAATATTAGCATGTAGCTATTCACTGCTAGCATGTGTAGCATGTAGCAAGTCCTGTTTGCTAGCATGAGTCAAAAGAGCCAACCCCCATCTCTATACGATGTTCTGATTTAGAGATATTGGTCTTGCAAAACGGTTGCTAGGGTACTATGTTTGGTTGCTAGGGAGTGGCTTGGCAGCTGCCAATCCTGAAGCTCCAAAGTCAATGTGAATGTATAAACCAACCCCCATCTCTATACGATGTTTACATGTAGAGATATAGGTCTTGCAAAATGGTTGCTAGGGTACTCTGTTTGGTTGCTAGGGAGTGGCTTGGCAGCTGCCAATCATGAAACTCCAAAGGCTGCTTGTCAGTATGAATGATATAAACCAACTCCCATGCCTCTGTGACATTCAGAATGGAAGATATCCCTCTTTGGATTTTGGTTGCTAAGGTGCTCGATAATGGTTGCTAGGGCGTGGCCAGTAAGTGTTGAGGTGATTCAGGATTGGCTGTTTGCTGGCCCGAGTCAAACGAGCCCACCCTCATGTTTCTATGACACTTATATCCTGAGATATCCCTTTGATCTCTTTTAATGGAGGTCTATGGAACTTGTTGCTAAGGAGCTCTAAATGGTTGCTAGGGCGTGGCTTGATAGCTTAACAATGATCTTGAGACACTGATTGGCCGTCTGAGTAAAATGAGCCCGCCCCTTTGTCTCTACGACACTGTGATCCAGAGTTATGTTCAATATAAAAGCGGTTTCTATGGTGTAGGACGGCCCATTTCATGGGCCGTCCTACACCATAGTAAGTCTATGGGGGCAACTTTGGGCAGCTCCTGCCCCTCAGGGGTGCAACTTTTACCCCACTGTGAGGTATGTTCTTACAGAGCCTGTAAGCCTCTTCAAATGTGGCAAATCACACATTTCTGTGAAATCTGAGCTCTGAGCTATGACTCTTCAAAGTTTTTCACCATGTTAAGTCAATGGGGTTTTTTGGGCAACTTTGGGCAGCTCCTGCCCCCCAGGGGTGCAACTTTTACCCCATTTAGGGGTAAGTTCTTAAAGAGCCTGTCAGCCTCTTCAAATGTGGCAAATCACACGTTTCTGTGAAATCTGATCTCTGAGCTATGATTCGTCAAAGTTTTTCCCCATGTTAAGTCTATGCGTTTTTTTTGGGCCGTTTTTCGCCCCTGGGGCGAACATCGTACCCCCGATCGCTTATAAAAGTCATAGCACACCATTCCCGAATAATCCGCACGATTTGACACCTCATTCATGGGTCTGTGACAAAAAATGCGGGACTAGTTACGCGCCGAAAAAAAAGTGGAAGAAGAAGAAGAAGAAGAAGAAGAACTAGAATGTACATTTCCAGGAGAAAATGTGAAATGGTGCTTGCAGTGGCAAAACTCGCCGCTCGGTTTGCTAGGGTGTGGTACATGATTGCATACGAGCCAACAAACATGTCTGTACGATGTTCTGGTGCTGAGATATGGCTTATTCATGTGTTTAGGTGGTTGCTAGGTGGTTGCTAGGGTATTCTGGGTGGTTGCTAGGGCATTGCTAGACGGTTGCTAGGGTATTCTGGGTGGTTGCTATGGTGTTGCTAGGTGGTTGCTAGGGTGTTCTGGGTGGTTGCTAGGTGGTTGCTAGGGTATTCTGGGTGGTTGCTAGGGCATTGCTAGGTGGTTGCTAATGTATTCTGGATGGTTGCTAAAGTGTTTCTAGGCGGTTGCTAGGCTGTTCTGGTTGGTTGCTAGGCGGTTGCAAGGGTATTCTGGGTTGTTGCTAGGGCATTGCTAGGCAGTTGCTAGGGTATTCTGGGTGGTTGCTAGGCGGTTGTGAGGGTGTTTTGGTTGGTTGCTAGGGTGTTCTGGGTGGTTGCTAGGCGGTTGCTAGGGTATTCTGGGTGGTTGCTAGGGCGTTGCTAGGCGGTTGCTAGGGTATTCTGGATGGTTGCTATAGTGTTTTCTAGGCGGTTGCTAGGGTGTTCTGGGTGGTTGCTAGGCGGTTGCTAGGGCATTCTGGGTGGTTACTAGGGCGTTGCTAGGGTGTTCTGAATGGTTGCTAGGGTGTTGCTAGGTGGTTGCTAGGGTGTTCTGGGTGGTTGCTAGGGCGTTGCTAGGCGGTTGCTAGAATATTCTGGATGGTTGCTAGGCGGTTGCTAGGGTATTCTGGATGGTTGCTAGGCGGTTGCTAGGGTGTTCTGGGTGGTTGCTAGGGCGTTGCTAGGCGGTTGCTAGGGTATTCTGGGTGGTTACTAGGGCGTTGCTAGGCGGTTGCTAGGGTGTTCTGGGTGGTTGCTAGGTGGTTGCTAGGGTATTCTGGGTGGTTGCTAGGCGGTTGCTAGGTGGTTGCTAGGGTATTCTGGGTGGTTGCTAGGTGGTTGCTAGGGTATTCTGGGTGGTTGCTAGGCGGTTGCTGGGTGTTCTGGGTGGTTGCTAGGGCGTTGCTAGGCGGTTGCTAGGGTATTCTGGATGGTTGCTAGGCGGTTGCTAGGGTATTCTGGATGGTTGCCAGGCGGTTGCTAGGGTGTTCTGGGTGGTTGCTAGGGCGTTGCTAGGCGGTTGCTAGGGTATTCTGGGTGGTTGCTAGGCGGTTGCTAGGGTATTCTGGGTGGTTGCTATGGTGTTACTAGGTGGTTGGTAGATGTCACAGATGGTTACTATGGAGTTTGTAGCATTTTCTTGGCATGATTTAACACTTAGCTAATCAATATTAGCATGTAGCTATTCACTGCTAGCATGTATAGCATGTAGCAAGGCCTGTTCCTGTTTGCTAGCATGAGTCAAAAGAGCCAACCCCCATCTCTATACGATGTTCTGATGCAGAGATATTGGTCTTGCAAAACGGTTGCTAGGGTAGTATGTTTGGTTGCTAGGGAGTGGCTTGGCAGCTGCCAATCATGAAGCTTCAAAGTCAATGTGAATTTATAAACCAACCCCCATCTCTATACGATGTTTACATGTAGAGATATAGGTCTTGCAAAATGGTTGCTAGGGTACTCTGTTTGGTTGCTAGGGAGTGGCTTGGCAGCTGCCAATCATGAAACTCCAAAGGCTGCTTGTCAGTATGAATGATATAAACCAACTCCCATGCCTCTGTGACATTCAGAATGGAAGATATCCCTCTTTGGATTTTGGTTGCTAAGGTGCTCGATAATGGTTGCTAGGGCGTGGCCAGTAAGTGTTGAGGTTATTCAGGATTGGCTGTTTGCTGGCCCGAGTCAAACGAGCCCACCCTCATGTTTCTATGACACTTATATCCTGAGATATCCCTTTGATCTATTTTAATGGAAGTCTATGGAACTTGTTGCTAAGGAGCTCTAAATGGTTGCTAGGGCGTGGCTTGATAGTTTCACAATGATCTTGAGACACTGATCGGCCGTCTGAGTAAAATGAGCCCGCCCCTTTGTCTCTACGACACTGTGATCCAGAGTTATGTTCAATATAAAAGCGGTTTCTATGGTGTAGGACGGCCCATTTCATGGGCCGTCCTACACCATAGTAAGTCTATGGGGGCAACTTTGGGCAGCTCCTGCCCCTCAGGGGTGCAACTTTTACCCCACTGTGAGGTATGTTCTTACAGAGCCTGTAAGCCTCTTCAAATGTGGCAAATCACACATTTCTGTGAAATCTGAGCTCTGAGCTATGACTCTTCAAATTTTTTCACCATGTTAAGTCAATGGGGTTTTTTGGGAAACTTTGGGCAGCTCCTGCCCCCCAGGGGTGCAACTTTTACCCCATTTAGGGGTATGTTCTTAAAGAGCCTGTCAGCCTCTTCAAATGTGGCAAATCACACGTTTCTGTGAAATCTGATCTCTGAGCTATGATTCGTCAAAGTTTTTCCCCATGTTAAGTCTATGCGTTTTTTTTTGGGCCGTTTTTCGCCCCTGGGGCGAACATCGTACCCCCGATCGCTTATAAAAGTCATAGCACACCATTCCCGAACAGGCCGCACGTTTTGACACCTCATTCATGGGTCTGTGACAAAAACTGCGGGAGGAGTAGCGCGTCAAACTTTGGCCAGAAGAATAAGAATAAGAAAAAAAATAAGTATGCACAATAACACTAATGTTGCCATTGCTCATACTTATTAATGGTGCTTGCCTATGGCAAAGCAACATTAGTGTTATTGCTCATACTTATTATTAATGGTGCTTGCTGAAAGCAAGGCAACATTAGTGTTATTGTGCATACTTATTAATGGTGCTTGCCTATGGCAAAGCAACAGTATTGTTATCTCACATACTTATTATTATTATTCTTCCACACAAATTTCGGCGCGTAACTCCTCCCGCAGTTTTTATCACAGACCCATGAATGAGGTGTCAAAACGTGCGGCCTGTTCGGGAATGGTGTGCTATGACTTTTATAAGCGATCGGGGGTACGATGTTCGCCCCAGGGGCGAAAAACGGCCCAAAAAAAACGCATAGACTTAACATGGGGAAAAACTTTGACGAATCATAGCTCAGAGATCAGATTTCACAGAAACGTGTGATTTGCCACATTTGAAGAGGCTGACAGGCTCTTTAAAAACATACCCGTAAATGGGGTAAAAGTTGCACCCCTGGGGGGCAGGAGCGGCCCAAAGTTGCCCAAAAAACCCCATTGACTTAACATGGTGAAAAACTTTGAAGAGTCATAGCTCAGAGCTCAGATTTCACAGAAATGTGTGATTTGCCACATTTGAAGAGGCTTACAGGCTCTGTAAGAACATACCTCACAGTGGGGTAAAAGTTGCACCCCTGAGGGGCAGGAGCTGCCCAAAGTTGCCCCCATAGACTTACTATGGTGTAGGACGGCCCATGAAATGGGCCGTCCTACACCATAGAAACCGCTTTTATATTGAACATAACTCTGGATCCCAGTGTCGTAGAGACAAAGGGGCGGGCTCATTTTACTCAGAGGGCCAATCAGTGTCTCAAGATCATTGTGAAGCTATCAAGCCACGCCCTAGCAACCATTTAGAGCTCCTTAGCAACAAGTTCCATAGACTTCCATTAAAAGAGATCAAAGGGATATCTCAAGATAGAAGTGTCATAGAAACATGAGGGTGGGCTCGTTTGACTCGGGCCAGCAAACAGCCAATCCTGAATCACCTCAACACTTACTGGCCACGCCCTAGCAACCATTATCGAGCACCTTAGCAACCAAAATCCAAAGAGGGATATCTTCCATTCTGAATGTCACAGAGGCATGGGAGTTGGTTTATATCATTCATACTGACAAGCAGCCTTTGGAGTTTCATGATTGGCAGCTGCCAAGCCACTCCCTAGCAACCAAACAGAGTACCCTAGCAACCATTTTGCAAGACCTATATCTCTACATGTAAACATTGTATAGAGATGGGGGTTGGTTTATACATTCACATTGACTTTGGAGCTTAATGATTGGCAGCTGCCAAGCCACTCCCTAGCAACCAAACAGAGTACCCTAGCAACCGTTTTGCAAGACCTATATCTCAGCACCAGAACATCGTATAGAGATGGGGGTTGGCTATTTTTACTCATGCTAGCAAACAGGACTTGCTACATGCTACACATGCTAGCAGTGAATAGCTACATGCTAATATTGATTAGCTAAGTGTTAAATCATGCCAAGAAAATGATATAAACTCCATAGTAGCCATCTGTGACATCTACCAACCACCTAGTAACACCATAGCAACCACCCAGAATACCCTAGCAACCGCCTAGCAACCACCCAGAATACCCTAGCAACCACCTAGCAACGCCCTAGCAACCACCCAGAACACCCTAGCAACCGCCTAGCAACCACCCAGAATACCCTAGCAACCACCTAGCAACGCCCTAGCAACCACTCAGAACACCCTAGTAAACGCCTAGCAACCACCCAGAACACTCTAGCAACCACCTAGCAACCATTCAGAATACCTTAGCAACCACCTAGTAACACCATAGCAACCACCCAGAATACCCTAGCAACCGCCTAGCAACCACCCAGAACACCCACCCAGAACACCCTAGCAACCGCCTAGCAACCACCCAGAACACCCTAGCAACCACCTAGCAACACCCTAGCAACCATTCATAACACCCTAGCAACGCCCTAGTAACCACCCAGAATACCCTAGCAACCGCCTAGCAACGCCCTAGCAACAACCCAGAATACCCTAGCAACCGCCTAGCAACCACCCAGAACACCCTAGCAACCGCCTAGCAACCACCCAGAATACCTTAGCAACCGCCTAGCAACGCCCTAGCAACAACCCAGAATACCCTAGCAACCACCTAGCAACCACCCAGAACACCCTAGCAACCGCCTAGAAACACTATAGCAACCATCCAGAATACATTAGCAACCACCTAGCAATGCCCTAGCAACCACCCAGAATACCCTAGCGACCGCCTAGCAACCCCCCCAGAACACCCTAGCAACCACCTAGCAACACCATAGTAACACGATAGCAACCACCCAGAATACCCTAGCAACCATCTACCAATGCCCTAGCAACCACCCAGAATACCCTAGCAACCGCCTAGCAACCACCTGAACACATGAATAAGCCATATCTCAGCACCAGAACATCGTACAGACATGTTTGTTGGCTCGTATGCAATCATGTACCACACCCTAGCAACCGAGCGGCGAGTTTTGCCACTGCAAGCACCATTTCACATTTTCTCCTGGAAATGTACATTCTAGTTAGTGTGAATGCTTCAAGCATTCACACTCTTGAAATCCAAAGCTTTATTATTATTATTATTATTATTCCGTATTCTTCCGTGGTCGCTTTCAACTCCTCTCCACTTTGTGCTAGAAAGACCGTTCAAATGTCAAAATGTTCAGCTTTTCAAGGACATGTGTGCTATTATTTATCTTTTTTCTTTCTTTCTTTCTAACTGATCTATCCATCTTTCTTTCCCTCTACTTTGCGCTACAAAAACCATTCAACTATCCAAATGTTCAGCTTTTCAACTCCTCTCTACTTTGCGCTACAAAAACCATTCAACTATCAAAATGTTCAGCTTTTCAAGGACTTTTATGCTATTATTTATCTTTTTTCTTTCTTTCTTTCTAACTGATCTATCCATCTTTCTTTCCCTCTACTTTGCGCTACAAAAACCATTCAACTATCCAAATGTTCAGCTTTTCAACTCCTCTCTACTTTGCGCTACAAAAACCTTTCAACTATCAAAATGTTCAGCTTTTCAAGGACTTTTATGCTATTATTTATCTTTTTTCTTTCTTTCTTTCTAACTGATCTGTCTATCTTTCTTTCTCTCTACTTTGCGCTACAAAAACCATTCAACTATTAAAATGTTCAGCTTTTCAACTCCTCTCTACTTTGCGCTACAAAAACCATTCAACAATCAAAATGTTCAGCTTTTCGAAAGACTTTTATGCTATTATTTATCTATTTTCTTTCTTTCTTTCTAACTGATCTGTCTATCTTTCTTTCTCTCTACTTTGCGCTACAAAAACCATTCAACTATCAAAATGTTCAGCTTTTCAACTCCTCTCTACTTTGCGCTACAAAAACTATTCAACTATCAAAATGTTCAGCTTTTTAAAGACCTATGCTATTATTTATCTTTTTTCGTTCTTTCTTTCTTTCTAACTGATCTGTCTATCTTTCTTTCTCTCTACTTTGCGCTACAGAAACCATTCAACTATCAAAATGCTCAGCTTTTCAAGGACTTTTATGCCTTTATTTATCTTTTTTCTTTCTTTCTATCTAATCTATCTTTCTTTCTAACTGATCTATCTATCTTTTTTCTAACTAATCTATCTTTCTTTCTAACTGATCTATCTAATCTATATATCTTTCTTTCTTTCTTTCTTTCTATCTATCTTTCTTTCTAACTAATCTATCTTTCTTTCTAACTGATCTATCTAATCTATATATCTTTCTTTCTTTCTTTCTTTCTATCTTTCTAACTAATCTTTCTTTCTTTCTAACTAATCATTTCTTTCTTTCTTTCTCTTTCTTTCTTTTCTTTCTTTCTTTCTTTCTTTCTTTCTTTCTTTCTTTCTTTCTTTCTTTCTTTCTAACTAATCTTTCTTTCTCTTTCTTTCTTTCTTTCTTTCTTATCTTTTTTTTCTTACTAATCTATCTATCTTTCTTTCTATTTTACTAATCTATCTATCTTTCTTTCTATTTTACTAATCTATCGATCTTTCTTTCTATTTTACTAATCTATCTATCTTTCTTTCTTTCTACCTAATCTTTCTTTCTTTCTTTCTACCTAATCTTTCTACCTTTCTTTCTTTCTACCTAATCTTTCTACCTTTCTTTCTTTCTACCTAATCTTTCTACCTTTCTTTCTTTCTTTCTCTCTTTCTTTCTTTCTTTCTTTCTTTCTTTCTTTCTTTCTTTCTTTCTTTTCTTTCTCTCTACCTTATCTTTCTTTCTTTCTAACTAATCTTTCTTTCTTTCTTTCTCAGCATTTGAAGCATTCACACGCATGTTCCGCAGGAAATGCAATTTTTCTAGTTAATGGTGCTTGCCTATGGCAAAGCAACATTAGTGTTATTGCTCATACTTATTAATGGTGCTTGCCTATGGCAAAGCAACATTAGTGTTATTGCTCATACTTATTTTTTTTATTCTTCTTTTTATTCCGCCGCTTTTTTGGCGCGTAACTAGTCCCGCAGCTTTTGTCACAGACCCACGAATGAGGTGTCAAATCGTGCGGATTATTCGGGAATGGTGTGCTATGACTTTTATAAGCGATCGGGGGTACGATGTTTGCCCCAGGGGCAAAAAAGCAGCCGAAAAATCCCATAGACTTAACATTGCGATGAACTTTGACGACTCGTAGCTCTGAGCGAGGATTTCGCAGAAGCGTGTGATTTACCACATTTGAAGAGGCTGACAGGCTCTGTAAGAACATACCTCTAAATGGGGTAAAAGTTGCACCCCTGGGGGGCAGGACCTGCCCAAAGTTGCCCCATAGACTTAACATGGTGAACTTTGAAGACTCGTAACTCAGATCGAGGATTTCGCAGAAACGTGTGATTTGCCACATTTGAAGAGGCTGACAGGGTCTGTAAGAACATACCTATAAATGGGGTAAAAGTTGCACCCCTGGGGTGCAGGAGCTGCCCAAAGTTGCCCCAAAACCCCATTGACTTAACATTGTGAAAAATTTTATGACTCTTAGCTCAGAATTCAGATTTCCCAGAAGCGTGTGATTTGCCACATTTGAAGAGGCTGACAGGCTCTGTAAGAACAAACCACACAATGGGGTAAAAGTTGCACCCCTGGGGGGCAGGAGCTGCCAAAAATTGCCTCATTGACTTACTATGGTGTAGGACGGCCCATGAAATGGGCCGTCCTACACCATAGAAACCGCTTTTATATTGAACATAACTCTGGATCACAGTGTCATAGAGACAAGGGGGCGGGCTCATTTTACTCAGACGACCAATCAGTCTCTCAGGGTCATTGTGAAGCTATTAAGCCACGCCCTAGCAACCATTTAGAGCACCTTAGCAACAAGTTCCATTGACTTCAATTGAAAGAGATCAAAAGGATATTTCCGGATAGAAGTGTCATAAAAACACAAGGGTGGTCTCGTTTGACTCGGGGTAGCAAACAGCCAATCATGAATAAACTCAAAACTTCCGAGACCCTCCCTAGCAACCATTGTCGATCACCTTAGTAACCAAAATCCAAAGAGCGATATCTTCCATTCTGAATGTCACAGAGGCATGGGATTTGGTTTATATCATTCATACTGACAAGAAGCCTTTAGAGATGCATCACTGGCAGCTGGCAAACAACTCCATAGCAACCAAACAGAGTACCCTAGCAACCATTTTGCACGACCTATATCTCTGCATCAGAACATCGTATAGAGATGGGGGTTGGTTTATATCATTCACACTGACAATCAGCCTTTGGAGTTTCATGATTGGCAGCTGCCAAGCCACTCCCTAGCAACCAAACAGAGTACCTTAGCAACCATTTTGCAAGACCTATATCTCTGCATCAGAACATCGTATAGAGATGGGGGTTGGCTCTTTTTACTCATGCTAGCAAACAGGACTTGCTACATGCTACACATGCTATCAGTGAATAGCTACATGCTAATATTGATTAGCTAAGTGTTAAATCATGCCAAGAAAAAGCTACAAACTCCATAGTAACCATCTGTGACATCTACCAACCACCTAGTAACACCATAGCAACCACCCAGAATACCCAAGCAACCGCCTAGCAACCACCCAGAATACCCTAGCAACCGCCTAGCAACGCCCTAGCAACCACCCAGAATACCCTAGCAACCGCCTAGCAACCACCCAGAATACCCTAGCAACCACCTAGCAACGCCCTAGCAACCACCCAGAATACCCTAGCAACCACCTAGCAACCACCTGGACACATGAATAAGCCATATCTCAGCACCAGAACATCGTACAGACATGTTTGTTGGCTCGTATGCAATCATGTACCACACCCTAGCAACCGAGCGGCGAGTTTTGCCACTGCAAGCACCATTTCACATTTTCTCCTGGAAATGTACATTCTAGTGTTGTAATTACTATTCACCTAGACAAAACTTTGGCACGCAACTCCTCCCACATCTTCTGTCGTAGACCCATGAATAAGGTGTCAAATCGACCGGTTTATTGGGGAGAGGTGTGCTATGACTTTTATAAGCGATCAGGTGTACGATGTTCATCTGGCGGGCGATAATTTGGCCGAAAAATCTCCCATAGACTTAGCATTGCTACAAAATTTGTAAAATCATATCTTTGGCTCAGAAGGTCACAGAGGCTTGGGGTTGGGCTCTTTTGATTTGTCCTATTAAGCAGCCAATGAGTAGTAACATATCAACTTCATAACAACGCCCTAGCAACCAGTTACACACCCCTAGCAACCATTGAACAACATTTACAAGTCATATCTCAGCAACAAAACATTGTAAAAACACAGAATTGGGCATTTTTTGACCCAGATGTGCAAACACTCTTTAAATATTATCCCATAAACTGTATGAACAAGCCTTAGCAACCATTTGGAGTACCCTAGCAACTGTACAAACACATGAATGAGCTATATCTCAGAACCAGAACATCATATAGACATGGGGCTGTGCTTGTTTGTTTCGTTTGGGAAACCAGTCTGTAAATATCATCATGGTAACTGTGTAACTACACCTTAGCAACCGTTTGAAGATACCTAGCAACTATATTGCAAAATATAGAAGCCAAATTTCAGCTCCACAACATCGTACAAACACGGTTGTTGGCTCGTATGCAATCATGCACCACACCCTAGCAACCGAGCGGCGAGTTTTGCCACTGCAAGCACCATTTCACATTTTCTCCTGGAAATGTACATTCTAGTTAATGGTGCTTGCCTATGGCAAAGCAACATTACTGTTATTGTGCATACTTATTATTCTTCTTCTTCCACTTTTTTTTCGGCGCGTAACTCCTCCCGCAGTTTTTGTCACAGACCCATGAATGAGGTGTCAAAACGTGCGGCCTGTTCGGGAATGGTGTGCTATGACTTTTATAAGCGATCGGGGGTACGATGTTCGCCCCAGGGGCGAAAAACGGCCCAAAAAAAACGCATAGACTTAACATGGGGAAAAACTTTGAAGAGTCATAGCTCAGAGATCAGATTTCACAGAAACGTGTGTTTTGCCACATTTGAAGAGGCTGACAGGATCTCTAAGAACATACCCCTAAATGGGGTAAAAGTTGCACCCCTGGGGGCAGGAGCTGCCCAAAGTTGCCCAAAAAACCCCATTGACTTAACATGGTGAAAAACTTTGAAGAGTCATAGCTCAGAGCTCAGATTTCACATAAATGTGTGATTTGCCACATTTGAAGAGGCTTACAGGCTCTGTAAGAACATACCTCACAATGGGGTAAAAGTTGCACCCCTGAGGGGCAGGAGCTGCCTAAAGTTGCCCCCATAGACTTACTATGGTGTAGGACGGCCCATGAAATGGGCCGTCCTACACCATAGAAACCGCTTTTATATTGAACATAACTCTGGATCCCAGTGTCGTAGAGACAAAGGGGCGGGCTCATTTTACTCAGACGGCCAATCAGTGTCTCAAGATCATTGTGAAGCTATCAAGCCACGCCCTAGCAACCATTTAGAGCTCCTTAGCAACAAGTTCCATAGACTTCCATTAAAAGAGATCAAAGGGATATCTCAGGATATAAGTGTCATAGAAACATGAGGGTGGGCTCGTTTGACTCGGTCCAGCAAACAGCCAATCCTGAAACACCTCAACACTTACTGGCCACGCCCTAGCAACCATTATCGAGCACCTTAGCAACCAAAATCCAAAGAGGGATATCTTCCATTCTGAATGTCACAGAGGCATGGGAGTTGGTTTATATCATTCATACTGACAAGCAGCCTTTGGAGTTTCATGATTGGCA
The DNA here is from genome assembly GCA_036326025.1 of Chrosomus eos. Taxonomy (NCBI): domain Eukaryota; kingdom Metazoa; phylum Chordata; class Actinopteri; order Cypriniformes; family Leuciscidae; genus Chrosomus; species Chrosomus eos. The sequence continues at coordinate 34,390,857 of CM070822.1, forward strand.
GCTGCCACGCCGCTTCCTAGCAAACAAACAGAGTACCCTAGCAACGATTTTGCAAGACCTATATCTCTACATGTAGACATCGTATAGAGATGGGGGTTGGTTTATACATTCACATTGACTTTGGAGCTTCATGATTGGCAGCTGCCAAGCCACTCCCTAGCAACAAAACATACTACCCTAGCAACCGTTTTGCAAGACCAATATCTCTGCATCAGAACATCGTATAGAGATGGGGGTTGGCTCTTTTGACTCATGCTAGCAAACAGGACTTGCTACATGCTACACATGCTAGCAGTGAATAGCTACATGCTAATATTGATTAGCTAAGTGTTAAATCATGCCAAGAAAATGCTACAAACTCCATAGTAACCATCTGTGACATCTACCAACCACCTAGTAACACCATAGCAACCACCCAGAATACCCTAGCAACCGCCTAGCAACCACCCAGAATACCCTAGCAACCGCCTAGCAACGCCCTAGCAACCACCCAGAATACCCTAGCAACCGCCTAGCAACCATCCAGAATACCTTAGCAACCGCCTAGCAACGCCCTAGGAACTACCCAGAATACCCTAGCAACCGCCTAGCAACCACCCAGAACACCCTAGCAACCGCCTAGCAACCATCCAGAATACCCTAGCAACCGCCTAGCAACGCCCTAGCAACCACCCAGAATACCCTAGCAACCGCCTAGCGACGCCCTAGCAACAACCCAGAATACCCTAGCAACCGCCTAGCAACCACCCAGAACACCCTAGCAACCACCTAGCAATGCCTTAGCAACCACCCAGAATACCCTAGCAACCGCCTAGCAACCACCCAGAACACCCTAGCAACCACCTAGCAACACCATAGCAACCACCCAGAATACCCTTGCAACCGTCTAGCAATGCCCTAGCAACCAACCAGAATACCCTAGCAACCGCCTAGCAACCACCTGAACACATGAATAAGCCATATCTCAGCCCCAGAACATCGTACAGACATGTTTGTTGGCTCGTATGCAATCATGTACCACACCCTAGCAACCGAGCGGCGAGTTTTGCCACTGCAAGCACCATTTCACATTTTCTTTCGGAAATGTACATTCTAGTATTGTAATTACTATTCACCTAGACAAAACTTCGGCACGCAACTCCTCCCACATCTTTTGTCGTAGACCCATGAATGAGGTGTCAAATCGACCGGTTTATTGAGGAGAGGTGTGCTATGACTTTTGTAAGCAATTCTGTGTACGATGTTCATCTGGCGGGCGAAAAATTTGCCGAAAAATCTCCCATAGACTTAACATTGGCACATCATTTATAAAATCATATATTTGTCTCAGAAGGTCATAGAGGCTTGGGGTTTGGCTCTTTTGATTCGTCCTATTAAGCAGCCAATGAGTAGTGACATATCAACTTCATAACCACGCCCTTGCAACCAGTTACAGACCCCTAGCAACCATTGAAGAACATTTACAAGCCATATCTCAGCAACAAAACATTGTAAAAACACAGAGTTTGGCATTTTTTGACCCAGATGTGCAAATACTCTTTAAATATTACCCCATTAACTGTATTAACATGCCTCAGCAACCATTTGGAGTACCCTAGCAACCGTACAAACACATAAATGAGCTATATCTCAGAGCCGGAATATCATATAGACATGGGGCTTTGCTTGTTTGTTTCTGTTGGGAAACCAGTCTTTAAATATCATCATAGTAACTGTGTAACCACACCTTAGCAACCATTTGAAGATACCTAGCAACCATATTGCAACATATAGAAGCCATATTTCATCTTAACAACATCGTACAGACATGTTTGTTGGCTCGTATGAAATCATGTAAAACACCCTAGCAACCGAGCGGCGAGTTTTGCCACTGCAAGCACCATTTCACATTTTCTCCTGGAAATGTACATTCTAGTATTGTAATTACTATTCACCTAGACAAAACTTTGGCACGCAACTCCTCCCACATATTTTGTCGTAGATCCATGAATGAGGTGTCAAATCGACCGGTTTATTGAGAAGAGGTGTGCTATGTCTTTTATAAGCGATCAGGTGTACGATGTTCGTCTGGCGGGAGATAATTTTGCCGAAAAATCTCCCATAGACTTAACATTGCCACAAAATTTGTAAAATCATATCTTTGGCTCAGAAGGTCATAAAGGCTTGGGGTTGGGCTCTTTTGATTCGTCCTATTAAGCAGCCAATGAATAGTGACATATTAACTTCATAACCACGCCCTAGCAACCAGTTACAGACCCATAGCAACCATTGAACAACATTTACAAGCCATATGTCAGCAACAAAACACTGTAAAAACAAAGAATTGGGCATTTTTTTGACCCAGATGTGCAAATACTCTTTAAATATTACCCCATAAACTGTATGAACAAGCCTTAGCAACCATTTGGAGTTCCCTAGCAACCGTACAAACACATGAATGAGCTATATCTAAGAACCAGAACATCGTATAGACATGGGGCTGTGCTTGTTTGCTTCGGTTGGGAAACCAGTCTGTAAATATCATCATTGTAACTGTGTAACGACACCTTAGCAACCATTTGAAGATACCTAGCAACCATATTGCAACATATAGAAGCCATATTTCAGCTCCACAACATTGTACAGACATGGTTTTTGGCTCATATGCAATCATGTACCACACCCTAGCAACTGAGCGGCGAGTTTTGCCACTGCAAGCACCATTTCACATTTTCTTCTGGAAATGTACATTCTAGTTATTATTCTTCTTCTTCCACTTTTTTTTCGGCGCGTAACTCCTCCCGCAGTTTTTGTCACAGACCCATGAATGAGGTGTCAAAACGTGCGGCCTGTTCGGGAATGGTGTGCTATGACTTTTATAAGCGATCGGGGGTACGATGTTCGCCCCAGGGGCGAAAAACGGCCCAAAAAAAACGCATAGACTTAACATGGGGAAAAACTTTGACGAATCATAGCTCAGAGATCAGATTTCACAGAAACGTGTGATTTGCCACATTTGAAGAGGCTGACAGGCTCTTTAAGAACATACCCCTAAATGGGGTAAAAGTTGCACCCCTGGGGGGCAGGAGCTGCCCAAAGTTGCCCAAAAAACCCCATTGACTTAACATGGTGAAAAACTTTGAAGAGTCATAGCTCAGAGCTCAGATTTCACAGAAATGTGTGATTTGCCACATTTGAAGAGGCTGACAGGCTCTTTAAGAACATACCCCTAAATGGGGTAAAAGTTGCACCCCTGAGGGGCAGGAGCTGCCCAAAGTTGCCCCCATAGACTTACTATGGTGTAGGACGGCCCATGAAATGGGCCGTCCTACACCATAGAAACCGCTTTTAAATTGAACATAACTCTGGATCACAGTGTCGTAGAGACAAAGGGGCGGGCTCATTTTACTCAGACGGCCAATCAGTGTCTCAAGATCATTGTGAAGCTATCAAGCCACGCCCTAGCAACCATTTAGAGCTCCTTAGCAACAAGTTCCATAGACCTCCATTAAAAGAGATCAAAGGGATATCTCAGGATATAAGTGTCATAGAAACATGAGGGTGGGCTCGTTTGACTCAGGCCAGCAAACAGCCAATCCTGAATCACCTCAACACTTACTGGCCACGCCCTAGCAACCATTATCGAGCACCTTAGCAACCAAAATCCAAAGAGGGATATCTTGCATTCTGAATGTCACAGAGGCATGGGAGTTGGTTTATATCATTCATACTGACAAGCAGCCTTTGGAGTTTCATGATTGGCAGCTGCCAAGCCACTCCCTAGCAACCAAACAGAGTACCTTAGCAACCATTTTGCAAGACCTATATCTCTACATGTAAACATCGTATAGAGATGGGGGTTGGTTTATACATTCACATTGACTTTGGAGCTTCATGATTGGCAGCTGCCAAGCCTCTCCCTAGCAACCAAACATAGTACCCTAGCAACCGTTTTGCAAGACCAATATCTCTAAATCAGAACATCGTATAGAGATGGGGGTTGGCTCTTTTGACTCATGCTAGCAAACAGGACTTGCTACATGCTACACATGCTAGCAGTGAATAGCTACATGCTAATATTGATTAGCTAAGTGTTAAATCATGCCAAGAAAATGCTACAAATTCCATAGTAACCATCTGTGACATCTACCAACCACCTAGTAACACCATAGCAACCACCCAGAATACCCTAGCAACCGCCTAGCAACCACCCAGAATACCCTAGCAACCGCCTAGCAACGCCCTAGCAACCACCCAGAAACACCCTAGCAACCCGACCTAGCAACCACTCCAGAATACACCCTAGCAACCGCCTAGCAACCACCAGAACACCCTAGCAACCGCCTAGCAACGCCCTAGCAACCACCCAGAAACTACACCGCTAGCAAACCGCCTAGCAACCACCCAGAACACCCTAGCAACCGCCTAGCAACCACCAGAACACCTAGCAACCGCCTAGCAACCCTAGCAACCACCCAGAACACCCTAGCAACCGCCTAGCAACCACCCAGAACACCCTAGCAACCGCCTAGCAACCACCCAGAATATACCCCTAGCAACGCCTAGAACACCCTAGAACACCAAGAACCACCTAGCAACCGCCTAGCAACCACCCAGAACACCCTAGCAACCCCTAGCAACCACCCAGAATACCCTAGCAACCGCCTAGCAACCGCCTAGCAACACCCAGAATACCCTAGCAAACCGACCCTAGCAACCGCCTAGCAACCACCCAGAAACCCTAGCAACCACCTAGCAACCACCCAGAACACCCTAGCAACCCCTAGCAACCACCAGAACAACCCTAGAAACCCTAGCAACGCCTAGCAACCACCAGAAACCCTAGCAACACCTAGCAACCACCCTAGCAACACCCTAGAAACCTAGCACTAGCACGCCTAGCAACACCCAGAATACCCTAGCAACCTGAACACTAGCAACCCCAGAATACCCCTAGCAACCTAGCAACTAGCAACCACCAGAACACCCTAGCAACCGCCTAGCAACCACCCAGAACACCCTAGCAACCGCCTAGCAACCACCCAGAACACCCTAGCAACCTGACGCGAAGCCACTAGCAACGCACCATCAACATCCCAGAATTACACTAGACAACCCCAGCAACACCAGGACCAACTCCTGCAACGCTAGCGAGACCCAGATGATGCAAATATCCGTATTAGAAGCCTAGACAAACCGATCATGTACGGTCCTAGCAAACAACCAAAAATCCCTAGCAACAGCACATAGCAACAGCCAGAATATCCTGGGGGCCGACGTCCTATAAGCAGCATAGTAAGACAACACACCAGAAACCCTAGCAACCAGCTAAGCCACACACCAGAACAACCTTTACAACCATATCAGCACTAGAAACGTAAGCAACCACCAGATCACTAGAACCCTGTAGCAAATACCTTTACAACTATACCCAAAACGAATACCTAGCAACCCATGAGCAACTAGCAACCAGTAAAACACATGAATGCAACCTACCAGAAACTTAGAACCAGCCTCGAGGAAACCTCAGCAATATCCAGAACTGCTGAACCACACCTAGCAACACCTAGAAACACCTAGCAACCACTAGCAACACATAGCAAGCCATATTCCAGCCAACATCTGTACACATGTTGTTGCTCGTATGCAATTATGTAGCACACCCTAGCAACCGAGCGGCGAGTTTTGCCACTGCAAGCACCATTTCACATTTTCTCCTGGAAATGTACATTCTAGTTAATGGTGCTTGCCTATGGCAAAGCAACATTAGTGTTCTCTTGCATACTTATTATTATTCTTCTTATTATTCCGGACAAAAGTTTGGCGCGTAACTTGTCCCGCAGCTTTTGTCACAGACCCACAAATGAGGCGTCAAATCGTGCGGCCTATTGAGGAGAGGTGTGCTATGACTTTTATAAACGATTGGGGGTACGGTGTTTGCCCCAGGGGCAAAAAAGCGGCCAAAAAATCCCATTGACTTAACATTGCGGCGAATTTTGAACACTCGTAGCTCTGAGCGAGAATATCGCAGAAACGTGTGGGTCACCACATTTGAAGAGGCTGACAGGCTCTTTAAGAACATACCTCACAATGGGGTAAAAGTTGCACCCCTGGGGGGCAGGAGCTGCCCAAATTTGCCCCATTGACTTACAATGGTGCAGGACGGCCCTGAAATGAATGTGTTAGTAGTGTCACAGACCCATGAGTGAGGCGTCAAATCGACCGTCTCATTGAGGAGAGTTTTGCTATGACTTTTCTAAGCGATCGGGTGTACGATGTTCGCACAGCGGACGAAAAAGCGGCCAAAAAATCCCATTGACTTAACATTGCGGAACTTTCAAAAATTCAAATCTCAACTGCCATTTTCACACACACCCACAGAAAGGGCCTGACAGCCTGCTGTCAGGCCCTCTCTCTCTCCCTCAGAGGATTTATTTTATCAAGCAGCCAATAAGTAATGGCCTAAAATCTTCATAGCCACACCATAGCAACCAGTTACAGCACCCTAGCAACCGTGGGCGATAGGCACGAGGCCGTAGGCCTCGTGCCATACCAAATAACTCTATAAAACCTCTATAAAAACTCCTTTTAAAAACTCCATAGTAATCATCTGTTAAAAAATACACGCCGACATCACAGACCCCTGATTGAGGCGTCAAATTGTGCGGATTATTGAGGAGAGGTGTGCTGTGACTTTTCTTAGCGATGGGGGGTACGGTGTTCGCCCCAGGGGCAAATCATTGGGTAAAAAAAATCCCATAGACTTAACATTGCCACAAATTTGACGACTTGTAGCACTGACCAATAATTTCTCAGAAACTTGTAATTTACCACACTTGAAGAGGCTGGCAGGCTCTGTAAGAACATACCTCACAATGGGGTAAAAGTTGCACCCCTGGGGGGCAGGAGCTGCCCAATTTTGCCCCATTGACTTACTATGGTGTAGTCCTACACATTGTATAGGTATTTTGTATTGAACATAGCTCTGGATCACAGTGTCATAGAGACAAGGGGGCGGGCTCATTTTACTCAGACGACCAATCAGTCTCTCAGAATCATTGTGAAGTTATTAAGCCACGCCCTAGCAACCATTTAGAGCACCTTAGCAACAAGTTCCATAGACTTCCATTGAAAGAGATCAAAAGGATATCTCCGGATAGAAGTGTCATAGAAACACGAAGGTGGTCTCGTTTGACTCGGGGCAGCGAACAGCCAATCATGAGTCACCTCAACACTTCCTAGCCCCTCCCTAGCAACCATTGTCGAGCTGCTTAGCAACCAAATTCTATAGAGGGATATCTTCCATTCTGAATGTCACAGAGGCATGGGAGTTGGTTTATATCACTCATAGTGAAAAGAAGCCTTTAGAGATTCAACACTGGCAGCTGCCAAGCCACTCCCTAGCAACCAAACAGAGTACCCTAGCAACCATTTTGCAAGACCTATATCTCTGCATCAAAACATCTTATAGAGATGGGGGTTCATTTATACATTCAAATTGACTTTGGAGCTTAATGATTGGCAGCTGCCAAGCCACTCCCTAGCAACCAAACAGAGTACCCTAGCAACCGTTTTGCAAGACCTATATCTCTGCACCAAAACATCGTATAGAGATGGGGGTTGGCTCTTTTTACTCATGCTAGCAAACAGGACTTGCTACATGCTACACATGCTAGCAGTGAATAGCTACATGCTAATATTGATTAGCTAAGTGTTAAATCATGCCAAGAAAATGCTACAAACTCCATAGTAACCATCTGTGACAACAACTAACCACCTAGTAACACCATAGCAACCACCCAGAATACCCTAGCAACAAACTAGCAACCACCCAGAATACCCTAGCAACCACCTAGCAACGCCCCTAGCAACCACCCGGAATACCCTAGCAACCGCCTAGTAACCACCCAGAACACCCTAGCAACCGCCTAGCAACCATCCAGAATACCCTAGCAACCGCCTAGCAACGCCCTAGCAACCACCCAGAACACCCTAGCAACCACCTAGCAACACCCTAGCAACCACCCAGAACACCCTAGCAACCGCCTAGCAACCACCCAGAACACCCTAGCAACCACCTAGCAACACCCTAGCAACCATTCAGAACACCCTAGCAACGCCCTAGTAACCACCCAGAATACCCTAGCAACCGCCTTAGCAACCACCCAGAACACCCTAGCAACCGCCTAGCAACCATCCAGAATACCCTAGCAACCGCCTAGCAATGCCCTAGCAACCACCCAGAACACCCTAGCAACCAACCAAAACACCCTAGCAACCGCCTAGCAACAACACCAGAATACCCTAGCAACCACCTAGCAACCACCTGAACACATGAATAAGCCATATCTCAGCACCAGAACATCGTACAGACATGTTTGTTGGGTCGTATGCAATTATGTTCCACACCCTAGCAACCGAGCGGCGAGTTTTGCCACTGCAACCACCATTTCACATTTTCTCCTGGAAATGTACATTCTAGTTAATGGTGCTTGCCTATGGCAAAGCAACATTAGTGTTATTGCTCATACTTATTATTAATGGTGCTTGCTGAAAGCAAGGCAACATTATTACTATTGCTTTTTGGAATCCGGCAAAAAGTTTGACGCTTGACTCCTCCCGCAGCTTTTGTCACAGACCCACAAATGAGGCATCAAATCGTGCGGATTATTCAGGGAATGGTGTGCTATGATTTTATAAGCGATCGGGGGTACGATGTTCGCCCCAGGGGCGAAAAAGCGTCCGAAAAATCGCATAGACTTAACATTACGACAAACTTTGACGAGTCATAGCTCCGAGCGAGAATTTCGCAGAAACCTGCGATTTACCACATTTGAAGAGGCTGACAGGCTCTGTAAGAACATACCTCAAAATGGGGTAAAAGTTGCACCCCTGGGGGGCAGGAGCTGCCCAAAGTTGCCCCATTGACCACAATGCTATTTATTATTCTTATTCTTATTCTTATTCCGCCGCTTTTTTGGCGCGTAACTAGTCCCGCAGCTTTTGTCACAGACCCACGAATGAGGCATCAAATCGTGTGAATTATTCGGGAATGGTGTGCTATGACTTTTATAAGCGATCGGGGGTACGATGTTCACCCCAGGGGCGAAAAAGCGGCCGAAAAATCCCATAGACTTAACATTACGACAAACTTTGACGAGTCATAGCTCTGAGCGAGGATTTCGCAGAAACCTGCGATTTACCACATTTGAAGAGGCTGACAGGCTATGTAAAAACATACCTCACAATGGGGTAAAAGTTGCACCCCTGGGGGCAGGAGCTGCCCAAAGTTTCCCCATTGAAAATTTTCTAGTACAGCATTTACTATTTCGGGAAAAAGTTTGGGGCCCTCCTCCTCCCTCAGCTTTTGTCACAGACCCATGAATGAGGCATCAAATCGTGCAGCCTATTAAGGAGAAGAGTCCTATGAGCTTTTCTAAGAGATCGGGGGTACGGTGTTCGCCCTAGGGGCGAACAAACTTCCAAAAAATCCCATAGACTTAACATTGAGACAAACTTTGACGACTCATAGCTCCGAACGAGGATTTCGCAGAAACGTGTGATTTGCCACATTTGAAGAGGCTGACAGCCTGTGTAAGAACATACCTCACAATGGGGTAAAAGTTGTACCCCTGGGGGGCAGGAGCTGCCCAAAGTTGCCCCATTGACTTACTATGGTGTAGGACGGCCCATGAAATGGGCCGTCCTACACCATAGAAACCGCTTTTATATTGAACATAACTCTGGATCACAGTGTCATAGAGACAAGGGGGCGGGCTCATTTTACTCAGACGACCAATCAGTCTCTCAGGATCATTGTGAAGTTAATAAGCCACGCCCTAGCAACCATTTAGAGCACCTTAGCAACAAGTTCCATTGACTTCAATTGAAAGAGATCAAAAGGATATTTCCGGATAGAAGTGTCATAAAAACACGAGGGTGGTCTCGTTTGACTCGGGGTAGCAAACAGCCAATCATGAATAAACTCAAAACTTCCTAGACCCTCCCTAGCAACCATTGTCGATCACCTTAGCAACCAAAATCCAAAGAGCGATATCTTCCATTCTGAATGTCACAGAGGCATGGGAGTTGGTTTATATCATTCATACTGACAAGAAGCCTTTAGAGATGCATCACTGGCAGCTGGCAAACAACTCCATAGCAACCAAACAGAGTACCCTAGCAACCATTTTGCACTACCTATATCTCTGCATCAGAACATCGTATAGAGATGGGGGTTGGTTTATATCATTCACACTGACAATCAGCCTTTGAATTTCATGATTGGCAGCTGCCAAGCCACTCCCTAGCAACCAAACAGAGTACCTTAGCAACCATTTTGCAAGACCTATATCTCTGCATCAGAACATCATATAGAGATGGAGGTTGGTTTATATTATTCACACTGACAAGCAGCCTTTGGAGTTTCATCACTGGCAGCTGCCAAGCCACTCCCTAGCAACCAAACAGAGTACCCTAGCAACCTTTTTGCAAGACCTATATCTCTGCATCAAAACATTGTATAGAGATGGGGGTTGGTTTATACCTTACAATGACTTTGGAGCTTCATGATTGGCAGCTGCCAAGCCACTCCCTAGCAACCAAACAGGGTACCCTAGCAACCGTCTTGCAATACCTATATCTCTGGAACAAAACATTGTATAGAGATGGGGGTTTGCTCTTTTTACTAATGCTAGCAAACAGGACTTGCTACATGCTACACATGCTAGCAGTGAATAGCTACATGCTAATATTGATTAGCTAAGTGTTAAATCATGCCAAGAAAATGCTACAAACTCCAAAGTAACAATCTGTGACAACTATCAACCACCTAGTAACACCATAGCAACCACCCAGAATACCCTAGCAACTGCCTAGCAACCACCCAGAATACCCTAGCAACCGCCTAGCAACGCCCTAGCAACCACCCAGAATACCCTAGCAACCGCCTAGCAACCACCCAGAACACCCTAGCAACCACCTAGTAACCACCTAGCAACACCATAGCAACCACCCAGAATTCCCTAGCAACCGTCTAGCAATGCCCTAGCAACCACCCAGAATACCCTAGCAACCACCTAGCAACCAACTGAACACATGAATAAGCCATATCTCAGCACCAGAACATCGTACAGACATGTTTGTTGGCTCGTATGCAATCATGTACCACACCCTAGCAACTGAGCGGCGAGTTTTGCCACTGCAAGCACCATTTCACATTTTCTCCTGGAAATGTACATTCTAGTTAATGGTGCTTGCCTATGGCAAAGCAACATTAGTGTTATTGCTCATACTTATTAATGGTGCTTGCCTATGGCAAAGCAACATTAGTGTTATTGTGCATACTTATTATTATTAATGGTGCTTGCCTATGGCAAAGCAACATTAGTGTTATTGCTCATACTTATTATTATTCTTCTTCTTCTTCTTCTTCTTCCACTTTTTTTTCGGCGCGTAACTAGTCCCGCATTTTTTGTCACAGACCCATGAATGAGGTGTCAAATCGTGCGGATTATTCGGGAATGGTGTGCTATGACTTTTATAAGCGATCGGGGGTACGATGTTCGCCCCAGGGGCGAAAAACGGCCCAAAAAAAACGCATAGACTTAACATGGGGAAAAACTTTGACGAATCATAGCTCAGAGATCAGATTTCACAGAAACGTGTGATTTGCCACATTTGAAGAGGCTGACAGGCTCTTTAAGAACTTACCCCTAAATGGGGTAAAAGTTGCACCCCTGGGGGGCAGGAGCTGCCAAAGTTGCCCAAAAAACCCCATTGACTTAACATGGTGAAAAACTTTGAAGAGTCATAGCTCAGAGCTCAGATTTCACAGAAATGTGTGATTTGCCACATTTGAAGAGGCTTACAGGCTCTGTACGAACATACCTCACAGTGGGGTAAAAGTTGCACCCCTGAGGGGCAGGAGCTGCCCAAAGTTGCCCCCATAGACTTACTATGGTGTAGGACGGCCCATGAAATGGGCCGTCCTACACCATAGAAACCGCTTTTATATTGAACATAACTCTGGATCCCAGTGTCGTAGAGACAAAGGGGCGGGCTCATTTTACTCAGACGGCCAATCAGTGTCTCAAGATCATTGTGAAGCTATCAAGCCACGCCCTAGCAACCATTTAGAGCTCCTTAGCAACAAGTTCCATAGACTTCCATTAAAAGAGATCAAAGGGATATCTCAGGATATAAGTGTCATAGAAACATGAGGGTGGGCTCGTTTGACTCGGGCCAGCAAACAGCCAATCCTGAATCACCTCAACACTTACTGGCCACGCCCTAGCAACCATTATCGAGCACCTTAGCAACCAAAATCCAAAGAGGGATATCTTCCATTCTGAATGTCACAGAGGCATGGGAGTTGGTTTATATCATTCATACTGACAAGCAGCCTTTGGAGTTTCATGATTGGCAGCTGCCAAGCCACTCCCTAGCAACCAAACAGAGTACCCTAGCAACCATTTTGCAAGACCTATATCTCTACATGTAAACATCATATAGAGATGGGGGTTGGTTTATACATTCACATTGACTTTGGAGCTTCAAGATTGCCAGCTGCCAAGCCACTCCCTAGCAACCAAACATAGTACCCTAGCAACCGTTTTGCAAGACCAATATCTCTAAATCAGAACATCGTATAGAGATGGGGGTTGGCTCTTTTGACTCATGCTAGCAAACAGGACTTGCTACATGCTACACATGCTAGCACTGAATAGCTACATGCTAATATTGATTAGCTAAGTCTTAAATCATGCAAGAAAATGCTACAAATTCCATAGTAACCATCTGTGACATCTACCAACCACCTAGTAACACCATAGCAACCACCCAGAATACCCTAGCAACCGCCTAGCAACCACCCAGAATACCCTAGCAACCGCCTAGCAACGCCCTAGCAACTACCCAGAATACCCTAGCAACCGCCTAGCAACCACCCAGAACACCATAGCAACCGCCTAGCAACCATCCAGAATACCCTAGCAACCGCTAGCAACCCCCTAGCAACCACCCAGAACACCTAGCAACCGCCTAGCAACCACCCAGAACACCCTAGCAACCACCTAGCAACCACCCAGAACACCCTAGCAACCGCCTAGCAACCACCCAGAACACCCTAGCAACCGCCTAGCAACCATCCAGAATACCCTAGCAACCGCCTAGCGACGCCCTAGCAACCACCCAGAACACCCTAGCAACCGCCTAGCAACCACCCAGAACACCCTAGCAACCGCCTAGCAACCACCCAGAACACCCTAGCAACCGCCTAGCAACCACCCAGAACACCCTAGCAACCGCCTAGCAACCATCCAGAATACCCTAGCAACCGCCTAGCAACGCCCTAGCAACCACCCAGAACACCCTAGCAACCGCCTAGCAACCACCCAGAACACCCTAGCAACCGCCTAGCAACCACCCAGAATACCCTAGCAACCACCTAGCAACGCCATAGCAACCACCCAGAATACCCTAGCAACCGCCTAGCAACCATCCAGAATACCCTAGCAACCGCCTAGCAACCATCCAAATACCTTAGCAACCACCTAGCAACACCATAGCAACCACCCAGAATACCCTAGCAACCGCTAGCAACCAGCCAGAACACCCTAGCAAACCAGCCAGAACACCCTAGCAACCATTCAGAACACCCTAGCAACGCCCTAGTAACCACCTAGAATACCCTAGCAACTGCCTAGCAACCACCCAGAACACCCTAGCAACCGCCTAGCAACCGCCTAGCAATGCCCTAGCAACCACCCAGAACACCCTAGCAACCAACCAAAACACCCTAGCAACCGCCTAGCAACCACCCAGAATACCCTAGCAACGCCCTAGCAACAACCCAGAATACCCTAGCAACCGCCTAGCAACCAACCAGAACACCCTAGCAACTGCCTAGAAACACTATAGCAACCATCCAGAATACATTAGCAACCACCTAGCAATGCCCTAGCAACCACCCAGAATACCCTAGCAACCACCTAGCAACCACACAGAACACCCTAGCAACCACCTAGCAACACCATAGCAACCACCCAGAATACCCTAGCAACCGTCTAGCAATGCCCTAGCAACCACCCAGAATACCCTAGCAACCACCTAGCAACCACCTGAACACATGAATAAGCCATATCTCAGCACCAGAACATCGTACAGACATGTTTGTTGGGTCGTATGCAATCATGTACCACACCCTAGCAACCGAGCGGCGAGTTTTGCCACTGCAAGCACCATTTCACATTTTCTCCTGGAAATGTACATTCTAGTTATTCTTCTTCTTCTTCTTCCACTTTTTTTTCGGCGCGTAACTCCTCCCGCATTTTTTGTCACAGACCCATGAATGAGGTGTCAAATCGTGCGGATTATTCGGGAATGGTGTGCTATGACTTTTATAAGCGATCGGGGGTACGATGTTCGACCCAGGGGCGAAAAACGGCCCAAAAAAAAACGCATAGACTTAACATGGGGAAAAACTTTGACGAATCATAGCTCAGAGATCAGATTTCACAGAAACGTGTGATTTGCCACATTTGAAGAGGCTGACAGGCTCTTCAAGAACATAACCCTAAATGGGGTAAAAGTTGCACCCCTGGGGGTAAGGAGCGGCCCAAAGTTGCCCAAAAAACCCCATTGACTTAACATGGTGAAAAACTTTGAAGAGTCATAGCTCAGAGCTCAGATTTCACAGAAATGTGTGATTTGCCACATTTGAAGAGGCTTACAGGCTCTGTAAGAACATACCTCACAGTGGGGTAAAAGTTGCACCCCTGAGGGGCAGGAGCTGCCCAAAGTTGCCCCCATAGACTTACTATGGTGTAGGACGGCCCATGAAATGGGCCGTCCTACACCATAGAAACCGCTTTTATATTGAACATAACTCTGGATCCCAGTGTCGTAGAGACAAAGGGGCGGGCTCATTTTACTCAGACGGCCAATCAGTGTCTCAAGATCATTGTGAAGCTATCAAGCCACGCCCTAGCAACCATTTAGAGCTCCTTAGCAACAAGTTCCATAGACCTCCATTAAAAGAGATCAAAGGGATATCTCAGGATATAAGTGTCATAGAAACATGAGGGTGGGCTCGTTTGACTCGGGCCTGCAAACAGCCAATCCTGAATCGCCTCAACACTTACTGGCCACGCCCTAGCAACCATTGTTGACCACCTTAGCAACCAAAATCCAAAAAGGGATATCTTCCATTCTGAATGTCACAGAGGCATGGGAGTTGGTTTATATCATTCATACTGACAAGCAGTCTTTGGAGTTTCATGATTGGCGGCTGCCAAGCCACTCCCTAGCAACCAAACAGAGTACCCTAGCAACCATTTTGCAAGACCTATATCTCTACATGTAAACATCGTATAGAGATGGGGGTTGGTTTATACATTCACATTGACTTTGGAGCTTCATGATTGGCAGCTGCAAAGCCACTCCCTAGCAACCAAACAGAGTACCCTAGCAACCATTTTGCAAGACCATATATCTCTAATCAGAACATCGTATAGAGATGGGGGTTGGTCTTCTTTTGGACTTCATGCTAGCAAACAGGACTTGCTACATGCTACACCATGCTAGCAGTGAATTAGCTACATTGCTATTATTGATTAGCTAAGTGTTCAATTCATGCGCAGAGAGAATGCTAAAATTCTATAGTAACATCTGGACAAACTACCAACCACCTAGTAACCATAGTACAACACCAAATACCTAGCAACCCTAGCAACCACCCAGATACCCTAGCAACCGCCTAGCAACCACCCAGAATACCCTCAGCAACACGCCTAGCAACGCCTAGCAAACCAAGATACCTAGCAACGCTAGCAACCACCCAGAACACCTAGCAACCGCCTAGCAACCATCCAGAAACCCTAGCAACCGCCTAGCAACCATCCAGAATACCCTAGCAACCGCCTAGCAACGCCCTAGCAACCACCCAGAACACCCTAGCAACCGCCTAGCAACCACCCAGAACACCCTAGCAACCGCCTAGCAACCACTCAGAACACCCTAGCAACCATTCAGAACACCTTAGTAACACCTAGCAACGCCCTAGTAACCACCCAAAACACCCTAGCAACCACCTAGCAACCTTCCAGAATACCCTAGCAACCGCCTAGCAACGCCCTAGCAACCACCAGAACACCCTAGCAACCGCCTAGCAACAACCAAAAAACCCTAGCAACCCCTAGCAACCACCCAGAACACCCAAGCAACCACCTAGCAACACCCTAGCAACCACATTCAGAATACCTAGCAACCACCTAGCAACGCCTAGCAACCACCCAGAATACCCTAGCAACCGCCTAGCAACGCCCTAGCAACCACCCAGAATACCCTAGCAACCACCTAGCAATGCCCTAGCAACCACCCAGAATACCTAGCAACGCCTAGCACACTACACCCCAGAACCTAGCACCACCTAACAACACCAGTAACACCATAGCAACCACCCAGAATACCCTAGCAACCGTCTAGCAATGCCCTAGCAACCACCTAGAATACCCTAGCAACCACCTAGCAACCACCTGAACACATGAATAAGCCATATCTCAGCCCAGAACATCGTACAGACATGTTTGTTGGCTCGTATGCAATCATGTACCACACCCTAGCAACCGAGCGGCGAGTTTTGCCACTGCAAGCACCATTTCACATTTTCTCCTGGAAATGTACATTCTAGTTATTCTTCTTCTTCTTCTTCTTCTTCTTCCACTTTTTTTTCGGCGCGTAACTAGTCCCGCATTTTTTGTCACAGACCCATGAATGAGGTGTCAAATCGTGCGGATTATTCGGGAATGGTGTGCTATGACTTTTATAAGCGATCGGGGGTACGATGTTCGCCCCAGGGGCGAAAAACGGCCCAAAAAAAACGCATAGACTTAACATGGGGAAAAACTTTGACGAATCATAGCTCAGAGATCAGATTTCACAGAAACGTGTGATTTGCCACATTTGAAGAGGCTGACAGGCTCTTTAAGAACTTACCCCTAAATGGGGTAAAAGTTGCACCCCTGGTGGGCAGGAGCTGCCCAAAGTTGCCCAAAAAACCCCATTGACTTAACATGGTGAAAAACTTTGAAGAGTCATAGCTCAGAGCTCAGATTTCACAGAAATGTGTGATTTGCCACATTTGAAGAGGCTTACAGGCTCTGTAAGAACATACCTCACAGTGGGGTAAAAGTTGCACCCCTGAGGGGCAGGAGCTGCCCAAAGTTGCCCCCATAGACTTACTATGGTGTAGGACGGCCCATGAAATGGGCCGTCCTACACCATAGAAACCGCTTTTATATTGAACATAACTCTGGACCCCAGTGTCGTAGAGACAAAGGGGCGGGCTCATTTTACTCAGACGGCCAATCAGTGTCTCAAGATCATTGTGAAGCTATCAAGCCACGCCCTAGCAACCATTTAGAGCTCCTTAGCAACAAGTTCCATAGACTTCCATTAAAAGAGTTCAAAGGGATAACTTTGGATATAAGTGTCATAGAAACATGAGGGTGGGCTTGTTTGACTCGGGCCAGCAAACAGCCAATCCTGAATCACCTCAACACTTACTGGCCACGCCTAGCAACCATTATCGAGCACCTTAGCAACCAAAATCCAAAGAGGGATATCTTCCATTCTGAATGTCACAGAGGCATGGGAGTTGGTTTATATCATTCATACTGACAAGCAGCCTTTGGAGTTTCATGATTGGCAGCTGCCAAGCCACTCCCTAGCAACCAAACAGAGTACCCTAGCAACCATTTTGCAAGACCTATATCTCTACATGTAAACATCGTATAGAGATGGGGGTTGGTTTATACATTCACATTGACTTTGGAGCTTCATGATTGGCAGCTGCCAAGCCACTCCCTAGCAACCAAACATAGTACCCTAGCAACCGTTTTGCAAGACCAATATCTCTGCATCAGAACATCGTATAGAGATGGGGGTTGGCTCTTTTGAATCATGCTAGCAAACAGGACTTGCTACATGCTACACATGCTAGCAGTGAATAGCTACATGCTAATATTGATTAGCTAAGTGTTAAATCATGCCAAGAAAATGCTACAAATTCCATAGTAACCATCTGTGACATCTACCAACCACCTAGTGACACCATAGCAACCACCCAGAATACCCTAGCAACCGCCTAGCAACCACCCAGAATACCCTAGCAACCGCCTAGCAACGCCCTAGCAACTACCCAGAATACCCTAGCAACCCCTAGCAACCACCCAGAACACCATAGCAACCACCTAGCAACCATCCAGAATACCCTAGCAACCGCCTAGCAACGCCCTAGCAACCACCCAGAACACCCTAGCAACCGCCTAGCAACCACCCAGAACACCCTAGCAACCGCCTAGCAACGCCCTAGCAACCACCCAGAATACCCTAGCAACCGCCTAGCAACCACCCAGAACACCCTTGCAACCGCCTAGCAACCATCCAGAATACCCTAGCAACCGCCAAGCAACGCCCTAGCAACCACCCAGAACAACCTAGCAACCGCCTAGCAACCACCCAGAACACCCTAGCAACCGCCTAGCAACCACCCAGAACACCCTAGCAACCGTCTAGCAACCACACCCCAGAATACCCTAGCAACCGCCTAGCAACCACCCAGAATACCCTAGCAACCACCTAGCAACCCCTAGCAACCACCCAGAATACCCTAGCAACCACCTAGCAACCACCCAGAACACCCTAGCAACCGCCTAGCAACGCCCTAGCAACCACCCAGAATACCCTAGCAAACCCCTAGCAACGCCCTAGCAACCACCCAGAACACCCTAGCAACCGCCTAGCAACCATCCAGAACACCCTAGCAACCGCCTAGCAACCATCCAGAATACCCTAGCAACCGCCTAGCAACCATCCAGAACACCCTAGCAACCGCCTAGCAACGCCCTAGCAACCACCCAGAACACCCTAGCAACCGCCTAGCAACCACCCAGAATACCCTAGCAACCGCCTAGCAACGCCCTAGCAACACCCAGAACACCCTAGCAACCGCCTAGCAACCACCCAGAATACCCTAGCAACCGCCTAGCAACCACCCAGAATACCCTAGCAACCCCTAGCAACACCCTAGCAACACCTAGCAACCACCTAGCAACGCCCTAGCAACATCCCAGAATACCTAGCAACCGCCTAGCAACCACCCAGAACACCCTAGCAACCGCCTAGAAACACTATAGCAACCATCCAGAATACATTAGCAACCACCTAGCAATGCCCTAGCAACCACCAGAATACCCTAGCAACCCTAGCAACCACCTAGCAACCACCCAGAACACCCTAGCAACCACCTAGCAACCACCTAGTAACACCATAGCAACCACCCAGAATACCCTAGCAACCGTCTAGCAATGCCCTAGCAACCACCTAGAATACCCTAGCAACCACCTAGCAACCACCTGAACACATGAATAAGCCATATCTCAGCCCAGAACATCGTACAGACATGTTTGTTGGCTCGTATGCAATCATGTACCACACCCTAGCAACCGAGCGGCGAGTTTTGCCACTGCAAGCACCATTTCACATTTTCTCCTGGAAATGTACATTCTAGTTCTTATTCTTTTTCTTCTGGCCAAAGTTTGACGCGCTACTCCTCCCGCAGTTTTTGTCACACACCCATGAATGAGGTGTCAAAACGTGCAGCTTATTCGGGAATGGTGTGCTATGACTTTTCTAAGAGATCGGGTGTACGATGTTCGCACAGCGGACGAAAAAGCGGCCAAAAAAATCCCATTGACTTAACATTGCGGAACTTTCAAAAATTCAAATCCCAACTGCCATTTTCACACACACCCACAGAAAAGGGCCTGACAGCCCTGCTGTCAGGCCCTCTCTCTCTCCCCCGGAGGATTTATTTTATCAAGCAGCCAATAAGTAATGGCCTAAAATCTTCATAGCCACACCATAGCAACCAGTTACAGCACCCTAGCAACCGTGGGCGATAGGCACGAGGCCGCAGGCCTCGTGCCATACCAAATAACTCTATAAAAACTCCATAAAAACTCCTTTTTAAAACTCCATAGTAATCATCTGTTAAAAAATACACGCCGACATCACAGACCCCTGATTGAGGCGTCAAATTGTGCGGATTATTGAGGAGAGGTGTGCTGTGACTTTTCTTAGCGATGGGGGGTACGGTGTTCGCCCCAGGGGCAAATCATTGGGTAAAAAAAAATCCCATAGACTTAACATTGCCACAAACTTTGACGACTCGTAGCACTGACCAATGATTTCTCAGAAACTTGTAATTTACCACATTTGAAGAGGCTGGCAGGCTCTGTAAGAACATACCTCACAATGGGGTAAAAGTTGCACCCCTGGGGGGCAGGAGCTGCCCAAAGTTGCCCCATTGACTTACTATTGTGTATACACATTGCATAGGGATTTTGTATTGAACATAGCTCTGGATCACAGTGTCATAGAGACAAGGGGGCGGGCTCATTTTACTCAGACGACCAATCAGTCTCTCAGGATCATTGTGAAGTTATTAAGCCACGCCCTAGCAACCATTTAGAGCACCTTAGCAACAAGTTCCATAGACTTCCATTGAAAGAGATCAAAAGGATATCTCCGGATAGAAGTGTCATAGAAACACGAGGGTGGTCTCGTTTGACTCTGGGCAGCGACCAGCCCATCATGAATCACCTCAACACTTCCTAGCCCCTCCCTAGCAACCATTGTCGAGCTGCTTAGCAACCAAATTCTATAGAGGGACATCTTCCATTCTGAATGTCACAGAGGCATGGGAGTTGGTTTATATCATTCATAGTGAAAAGAAGCCTTTAGAGATTCAACACTGGCAGCTGCCAATCAACTCCATAGCAACCAATCAGGGTACCCTAGCAACCATTTTACAAGACCTATATCTCTGCATCAAAACATCGTATAGAGATGGGGGTTGGTTTATACATTCACATTGACTTTGGAGCTTCATGATTGGCAGTTGCCAAGACACTCCCTAGCAACCAAACAGAGTACCCTAGCAACCGTTTTGCAAGACCTATATCTCTGCATCAAAACATCGTATAGAGATAGGGGTTGGCTCTTTTTACTCATGCTAGCAAACAGGACTTGCTACATGCTACACATGCTAGCAGTGAATAGCTACATGCTAATATTGATTAGCCAAGTGTTAAATCATGCCAAGAAAATGCTACAAACTCCATAGTAACCATCTGTGACATCTACCAACCACCTAGTAACACCATAGCAACCACCCAGAATACCCTAGCAACCACCTAGCAACCACCCAGAATACCCTAGCAACCAACTAGCAACGCCCTAGCAACCACCCAGAATACCCTAGTAACCGCATAGTAACCACCCAGAACACCCTAGCAACCGCCTAGCAACCATCCAGAATACCCTAGCAACCGCCTAGCAACGCCCTAGCAACCACCCAGAACACCCTAGCAACTGCCTAGCAACCACCCAGAACAGCCTAGCAACCACCTAGCAACACCCTAGCAACCCTTCAGAACACCCTAGCTACGCCCTAGTAACCACCCATAATACCCTAGCAACCGCCTAGCAACCGCCTAGCAACCGTCTACAAACCATCCAGAATACCCTAGCAACCGCCTAGCAACGCCCTAGCAACCACCCAGAACACCCTAGCAACCGCCTAGCAACCAACCAAAACACCCTAGCAACCGCCTAGCAACCACCCAGAATACCCTAGCAACCGCCTAGCAACGCCCTAGTAACAACCCAGAATACCCTAGCAACCGCCTAGCAACCACCCATGATACCCTAGCAACCGCCTAGCAACGCCCTAGCAACAACCCAGAATACCCTAGCAACCGCCTAGCAACCACCCAGAACACCCTGGCAGCTGCCTAGAAACACTATAGCAACCATCCAGAATACATTAGCAACCACCTAGCAATGCCCTAGCAACCACCCAGAATACCCTAGCAACCGCCTAGCAACCACCCAGAACACCCTAGCAACCACCTAGCAACCACCTAGCAACACCATAGCAACCACCCAGAATACCCTAGCAACCGTCTAGCAATGCCCTAGCAACCACCCAGAATACCCTAGCAACCACCTAGCAACCACCTGAACACATGAATAAGCCATATCTCAGCACCAGAACATCGTACAGACATGTTTGTTGGCTCGTATGCAATCATGTACCACACCCTAGCAACCGAGCGGCGAGTTTTGCCACTGCAAGCACCATTTCACATTTTCTTCTGGAAATGTACATTCTAGTTCTTCTTCTTCTTCTTCTTCTTCTTCTTCTTCTTCCACTTTTTTTTCGGCGCGTAACTAGTCCCGCATTTTTTGTCACAGACCCATGAATGAGGTGTCAAATCGTGCGGATTATTCGGGAATGGTGTGCTATGACTTTTATAAGCGATCGGGGGTACGATGTTCGCCCCAGGGGCGAAAAACGGCCCAAAAAAAACGCATAGACTTAACATGGGGAAAAACTTTGACGAATCATAGCTCAGAGATCAGATTTCACAGAAACGTGTGATTTGCCACATTTGAAGAGGCTGACAGGCTCTTTAAGAACTTACCCCTAAATGGGGTAAAAGTTGCACCCCTGGGGGGCAGGAGCTGCCCAAAGTTGCCCAAAAAACCCCATTGACTTAACATGGTGAAAAACTTTGAAGAGTCATAGCTCAGAGCTCAGATTTCACAGAAATGTGTGATTTGCCACATTTGAAGAGGCTTACAGGCTCTGTAAGAACATACCTCACAGTGGGGTAAAAGTTGCACCCCTGAGGGGCAGGAGCTGCCCAAAGTTGCCCCCATAGACTTACTATGGTGTAGGACGGCCCATGAAATGGGCCGTCCTACACCATAGAAACCGCTTTTATATTGAACAT
The DNA here is from genome assembly GCA_036326025.1 of Chrosomus eos. Lineage (NCBI taxonomy): Eukaryota > Metazoa > Chordata > Actinopteri > Cypriniformes > Leuciscidae > Chrosomus > Chrosomus eos. The sequence goes on from CM070822.1 coordinate 34,413,698, forward strand.
AACTCTGGATCACAGTGTCGTAGAGACAAAGGGGCGGGCTCATTTTACTCAGACGGCCAATCAGTGTCTCAAGATCATTGTGAAGCTATCAAGCCACGCCCTAGCAACCATTTAGAGCTCCTTAGCAACAAGTTCCATAGACCTCCATTAAAAGAGATCAAAGGGATATCTCAGGATATAAGTGTCATAGAAACATGAGGGTGGGCTCGTTTGACTCGGGCCAGCAAACAGCCAATCCTGAATCACCTCAACACTTACTGGCCACGCCCTAGCAACCATTATCGAGCACCTTAGCAACCAAAATCCAAAGAGGGATATCTTCCATTCTGAATGTCACAGAGGCATGGAAGTTGGTTTATATCATTCATACTGACAAGCAGCCTTTGGAGTTTCATGATTGGCAGCTGCCAAGCCAGTCCCTAGCAACCAAACAGAGTACCCTAGCAACCATTTTGCAAGACAAATATCTCTAAATCAGAACATCGTATAGAGATGGGGGTTGGTTTATACATTCACATTGACTTTGGAGCTTCATGATTGGCAGCTGCCAAGCCACTCCCTAGCAACCAAACATAGTACCCTAGCAACCGTTTTGCAAGACCAATATCTCTGCATCAGAACATCGTATATAGATGGGGGTTGGCTCTTTTGTCTCATGCTAGCAAACAGGACTTGCTACATGCTACACATGCTAGCAGTGAATAGCTACATGCTAATATTGATTAGCTAAGTGTTAAATCATGCCAAGAAAATGCTACAAACTCCATAGTAACCATCTGTGACATCTACCAACCACCTAGTAACACCATAGCAACCACCCAGAATACCCTAGCAACCACCCAGAATACCCTAGCAACCGCCTAGCAACGCCCTAGCAACCACCCAAAACACCCTAGCAACCACCTGGCAAACATCCAGAATACCCTAGCAACCACCTAGCAACGCCCTAGCAACCACCCAGAATACCCTAGCAACCGCCTAGCAACCACCCAGAATACCCTAGCAACTGCCTAGCAACGCCCTAGCAACAACCCAGAATACCCTAGCAACCGCCTAGCAACCAACCAGAACAGCCTAGCAACCGCCTAGAAACACTTTAGCAACCATCCAGAATACATTAGCAACCACCTAGTAATGCCCTAGCAACCTCCCAGAATACCCTAGCAACCACCTAGCAACCACCCAGAACACCCTAGCAACCACCTAGCAACACCAAAGCAACCACCCAGAATACCCTAGCAACCGTCTAGCAATGCCCTAGCAACCACCCAGAATACCCTAGCAACCACCTGGCAACCACCTAAACACATGAATAAGCCATATCTCAGCACCAGAACATCGTACAGACATGTTTGTTGGCTCGTATGCAATCATGTACCACACCCTAGCAACCGAGCGGCGAGTTTTGCCACTGCAAGCACCATTTCACATTTTCTCCTGGAAATGTACATTCTAGTTATTAATGGTGCTTGCTGAAAGCAAGGCAACATTAGTGTTCTCTTGCATACTTATTATTTTTATTATTATTATTCTTCCACACAAATTTCGGCGCGTAACTCCTCCCGCAGCTTTTGTCACAGACCCATGAGTGAGGTGTCAAAACGTGCGGCTTATTCGGGAATGGTGTGCTATGACTTTTCTAAGAGATCGGGTGTACGATGTTTGCACAGCGGACGAAAAAGCGGCCAAAAAAATCCCATTGACTTAACATTGCGGAACTTTCAAAAATTCAAATCCCAACTGTCGTTTTCACACACACCCACAGAAAAGGGCCTGACAGCTCTGCTGTCAGGCCCTCTCTCTCTCCCTCAGAGGATTTATTTTATCAAGCATCCAATAAATAATGGCCTAAAATCTTCATAGCCACACCATAGCAACCAGTTACAGCACCCTAGCAACCGTGGGCAATAGGCACGAGGCCGCAGGCCTCGTGCCATACTAAATAACTCTATAAAAACTCTATAAAAACTCCTTTTAAAAACTCCATAGTAATCATCTGTTAAAAAATACACGCCGACTTTTCTTAGCGATGGGGGGTACGGTGTTCGCCCCAGGGGCAAATCATTGGGTAAAAAAATCCCATAGACTTAACATTGGCACAAACTTTGACGACTCGTAGCACTGTCCAATGATTTCTCAGAAACTTGTAATTTACCACATTTGAATAGGCTGGCAGGCTCTGTAAGAACATACCTCACAATGGGGTAAAAGTTGCACCCCTGGGGGGCAGGAGCGGCCCAAAGTTGCCCCATTGACTTACTATGGTCTAGGACGGCCCATGAAATGGGCCGTCCTATACATTGCATAGAGATTTTGTATTGAACATAACTCTGGATCACAGTGTCATAGATAAAAGGGGGCGGGCTCATTTTAGTCAGACGACCAATCAGTCTCTCAGGATCATTGTGAAGTTATTAAGCCACGCCCTAGCAACCATTTAGAGCTCCTTAGCAACACGTTCCATAGACTTCAATTGAAAGAGATCAAAGGGATATCTCAGGATATAAGTGTCATTGAAACATGAGGGTGGGCTCGTTTGACTCGGGCCAGCAAACAGCCAATCCTGAATCACCTCAACACTTACTGGACACGCCCTAGCAACCATTGTCGAGCACCTTAGCAACCAAAATACAAAGAGGGATATCTTCCATTCTGAATGTCACAGAGGCATGGGAGTTGGTTTATATCATTCATACTGACAATCAGCCTTTGGAGTTTCATGATTGGCAGCTGCCAAGCCACTCCCTAGCAACCAAACAGAGTTCCCTAGCAACCATTTTGCAAGACCTATATCTCTGCATCAAAACATCGTATAGAGATGGGGGTTGGCTCTTTTTACTCATGCTAGCAAACAGGACTTGCTACATGCTACACATGCTAGCAGTAAATAGCTACATGCTAATATTTATTAGCTAAGTGCTAAATCATGCCAATACAATGCTACAAACTCCATAGTAACCATCTTTGACAACTACCAACCACCTAGTAACACCATAGCAACAACCCAGATTACCCTAGCAATACCCTAGCAACCACCCAGAATACCCTAGCAACCACCTAGCAACGCCCTAGCAACCACCCAGAATACCCTAGCAACTGCCTAGTAACCACCCAGAACACCCTAGCAACCGCCTAGCAACCATCCAGAATACCCTAGCAACCGCCTAGCAACGCCCTAGCAACCACCCAGAACACCCTAGCAACTGCATAGCAACCACCCAGAACACCCTAGCAACCACCTGGCAACACCCTAGCAATGCCCTAGTAACCACCGAGAAAACCCTAGCAACCACCTAGCAACCACCAAGAACACCCTAGCAACCGCCTAGCAACCATCCAGAATACCCTAGCAACCGCCTAGCAACGCCCTAGCAACCACCCAGAACACCCTAGCAACCGCCTGGCAACCATCCAGAATACCCTAGCAACCGCCTAGCAACGCCCTAGCAACCACCCAGAACACCCTAGCAACCGCCTAGCAACCAACCAAAACACCATAGCAACCGCCTAGCAACTACCCAAAATACCCTAGCAACTGCCTAGCAACGCCCTAGCAACAACCCAGAATACCCTAGCAACCGCCTAGCAACCACCCAGAACACCCTAGCAACCACCTAGCAACCACCTAGCAACACCATAGCAACCACCCAGAATACCTTAGCAACCGTCTAGCAATGCCCTAGCAACCACCCAGAACACCCTAGCAACCGCCTGGCAACCATCCAGAATACCATAGCAACCGCCTAGCAACGCCCTAGCAACCACCCAGAACACCCTAGCAACCGCCTAGCAACCAACCAAAACACCAAAGCAACCGCCTAGCAACTACACAGAATACCCTAGCAACCGCCTAGCAACGCCCCCGAAAATACCCTAGCAACCGCCTAGCAACCACCCAGAACACCCTAGCAACCGCCTAGAAACACTATATCAACCATCCAGAATGCATTAGCAACCACCTAGCAATGCCCTAGCAACCACCCAGTATACCCTAGCAACCACCTAGCAACCACCTAGCAACACCATAGCAACCACCCAGAATACCCTAGCAACCGCCTAGCAACGCCCTAGCAACCACCCAGAACACCCTAGCAACCGCCTAGCAACCACCCAGAACACCCTAGCAACCGCCTAGCAACCACCCAGAATACCCTAGCAACCACCTAGCAACGCCCTAGCAACCACCCAGAATACCCTAGCAACCGCCTAGCAACCACCCAGAACACCCTAGCAACCGCCTAGCAACCATCCAGAATACCCTAGCAACCGCCTAGCAACGCCCTAGAAACCACCCAGAACACCCTAGCAACCGTCTAGCAATGCACTAGCAACCACCCAGAATACCCTAGCAACCGCCTAGCAATGCACTAGCAACCACCCAGAATACCCTAGCAACCGCCTAGCAACCACCTGAACACATGAATAAGCCATATCTCAGCACCAGAACATCTGGTTGTTTGGTCGTATGCAATCATGTACCACACCCTAGCAACCGAGCGGCGAGTTTTGCCACTGCAAGCACCATTTCACATTTTCTCCTGGAAATGTACATTCTAGTTATTCTTATTATTCCGGACAAAAGTTTGGCGCGTAACTTGACCCGCAGCTTTTGTCACAGACCCACAAATGAGGCGTCAAATCGTGCGGCCTATTGAGGAGAGGTGTGCTATGACTTTTGTAAGCGATCGGGGGTACGGTGTTTGCCCCAGGGGCAAAAAAGCGGCCAAAAAATCCCATTGACTTAACATTGCGGCGAATTTTGAACACTCGTAGCTCTGAGCGAGAATATCGCAGAAACGTGTGGGTCACCATATTTGAAGAGGCCGACAGGCTCTTTAAGAACATACCTCACAATGGGGTAAAAGTTGCACCCCTGGGGGGCAGGAGCTGCCCAAAGTTGCCCCATTGACTTACAATGGTGGAGGACGGCCCTGAAATGAATGTGTTAGTAGTGTCACAGACCCATGAGTGAGGCGTCAAATCGACCGTATCATTGAGGAGAGTTTTGCTATGACTTTTCTAAGCGATCGGGTGTACGATGTTCGCACAGCGGACGAAAAAGCGGCCAAAAAAATCCCATTGACTTAACATTGCGGAACTTTCAAAAATTCAAATCCCAACTGCCACTTTCACACACACCCACAGAAAAGGGCCTGACAGCCCTGCTGTCAGGCCCTCTCTCTCTCCCTCAGAGGATTTATTTTTTCAAGCAGCCAGTAATGTCCTAAAATCTTCATAGCCACACCATAGCAACCAGTTACAGCACCATAGCAACCGTGGGCGATAGGCACGAGGCCGCAGGCCTCGTGCCATACTAAATAACTCTATAAAAACTCCTTTTAAAAACTCCATAGTAATCATCTGTTAAAAAATACACGCCGACATCACAGCCCCTGATTGAGGCGTCAAATTGTGCGGATTATTGAGGAGAGGTGTGTTGTGACTTTTCTTAGCGATGGGGGGTACGGTGTTCGCCCCAGGGGCAAATCATTGGGTAAAAAAAATCCCATAGACTTAACATTGCCACAAACTTTGACGACTCGTAGCACTGACCAATGATTTCTCAGAAACTTGTAATTTACCACATCTGAAGAGGCTGGCAGGCTCTGTAAGAACATACCTCACAATGGGGTAAAAGTTGCACCCCTGGGGGGCAGGAGCTGCCCAAAGTTGCCCCATTGACTTACTATGGTGACTTACACATTGCATGGGGATTTTGTATTGAACATAGCTCTGGATCACAGTGTCATAGAGACAAGGGGGCGGGCTCATTTTTCTCAGACGACCAATCAGTCTCTCAGGATCATTGTGAAGTTATTAATCCACGCCCTAGAAACCATTTAGAGCACCTTAGCAACAAGTTCCATAGACTTAAATTGAAAGAGATCAAAATTATATATCCGGATAGAAGTGTCATAGAAACACGAGGGTGGTCTCGTTTGACTCGCGCCAGCAAACAGCCAATCATGGATCACCTCAACACTTCCTAGCCCCTCCCTAGCAACCATTGTCGAGCACCTTAGCAACCAAAATCCAAAGAGGGATATCTTCCATTCTGAATGTCACAGAGGCATGGGAGTTGGTTTATATCATTCATACTGACAAGCAGCCTTTGGAGTTTCATGATTGGCAGCTGCCAAGCCACTCCCTAGCAACCAAACAGAGTACCCTAGCAACCATTTTGCAAGACCTATATCTCTGCATCAGAACATCGTATTGAGATGGGCGTTGGCTCTTTTGACTCATGCTAGCAAACAGGACTTCCAACATGCTACACATGCTAGCTGTGAATAGCTACATGCTAATAGTGATAAGGTAAGTGCTAAATCATGCCAAGTAAATGTAAAGAACTCCAATAGTGACCATCTGTGACAACTACCAACCACCTAGTTACACCATAGCAACCACCCTTAATACCCTAGCAACCGCCTAGCAACCACCCAGAACACCCTAGCAACCGCCTAGCAACGCCCTAGCAACCACCCAGAATATCCTAGCAACCGCCTAGCAACCAACCAGAACACCCTAGCAACCGCCTAACAACCCCCTAGCAACCATCCATAATAAATTAGCAACCACCTAGCAACGCCCTAGCAACCACCCAGAATACCCTATTAGCCGCCTAGCAACCACCCAGAACACCCTAGCAACCGCCTAGAAACACTATATCAACCATCCAGAATACCTTAGAAACCACCTAGCAATGCCCTAGCAACCACCCAGAATACCCTAGCAACCACCTAGCAACCACCCAGAACACCCTAGCAACCACCTAGCAACACCCTAGCAACCATACAAAATAACTATATAAAAACTCTATAAAAACTCCATAGTAATTCTCTTTTTTATTAATCATTACTTGAATAAAACATTAAAATATAGAGACAATATTATATTGTAGAGAAATTACATTAATAAGGTAAATTATATAGGTATGTTATTTTTATTATTAAAATATATAATTTAAGCATTAACTCAATTTCCAGGTGTTTTAATAATTCGTGGAATTGTTGTTTACTCGTTAAACTGCAAGAAAGAGATGATAATTTGGTGGATGATTTAAAAATATTCGTAGATCATCTGTAGGTTGCGTAGTCATTTGAATGCAATCATAACCATAGCTATACATAATAAAGGCTTTTATTATGTATATCTATGATCATAACGGTCATCCTTGATCGTGAGTTTCTAACAAAAAAAAAAACAATTTACTAAAAAGAATAAATACATACAACAATTTACCATTGTTAATTTGTGTTTTTTTCGTTTGTTATTTTTGTATTTAACACTTTCACACTTAAGATTAAAATATTCTAACTAATCTCCCAGCGTGAGTTTTTCTAGGCCACCGTTACTGTCACTTTAATGTTTCCATGGTGACGCCTCATTGCATGTCACGTGACACAGCGCAACCACAACAGCGCTGAATGAAAGATGATCTGCTTTCATGTCATTTTCCCTTTTCTATTCAAAATATTCACGAATGTATTGGGTATAACATGAAACACTGATATTCCGATTGTCAGATATGTGCAAGTGGATGTGATTTGTTGTTTAAACACCTTAACGATCGCGTTAGTTGAGCTGTATGTGCGATGGGCGGCGCCATGTTAGTTTACAACACGTCAATTCCTCAACTTCTCACGAAATACATGAAAGCAAGTGGCGGTGAACTGGGAGAAGAATAGGGTAAAATGTAAGCTACTTACACAATGTGTATCTGATATGAATAAAACGTGTCGTCTTATTATAATGGAAAGGATTATTATTGCCGCTTCCATAGACATCAGTGTGCATTTTACATACTCTAAATCTATATAGTTTTTGCTTATGTGTACTTAAATCTCTGAAACCTAAAATAAACATTATGTGGTTGAAAACACAATATATTACAGCACTGTTTCGGACACAGCTACTTCACTTCATTTCGTTCACTCTTGCAGATATAGTGCACCCAGATGCCATATACTATAGTTTAGTGAATGAGCGAATGAATGAGTGTTTTAGGACAACTCGGTATTCCCGAGTCATATCCGCGCTGACAATCTGTTAGATTGGGTTCAAGTAACGTTAGGAGGATAGAGACGGCAACGTCACTATATTGCAGTGATTCTTGGTAAATTAACGCATGATGTGACGCATAACGCATCGATTACTACGTTGACGATCTTCACAGTATTTTGAGGAGTGATGGAGACGGAACATTAATATGTTTTTCTTGTGTTTAACCCTCAGACATTCCTTATAGATTATGCGTCAGACTCAACAACTGAACAAACACCTTAAGTGTAACTTTTATCAATTAAAAATAAATTCACTATATTTTAGTTCAGTAATATTTAGAATGTATTTTGTACTAAATTATTATGATAATGTCAATTGATTCATTACATCAATGTTCATTTCACTCAAATCATGCGTTGAGCAGTACAGCCAATCACATGCGTTTCTGCTGAGTTTAAAAAATGCAACGTCCAATCATAGGCGGTTAGATTAGTCTCCGGTGAAGAATTATGGTGAGAACTGATTTCAGTGCGCGCTCACTGACAGAATTGTCTAATCATAAACCACAATGTGCAAATATAATGTAGGAAATTCGTTTTATACTGTAGACCGCTTTGTTTCATGGTTTTTCCTGTATTGAAATTATTTTATTTTCCTTATAAAAAGCCTTATTTGATCGGTGATTGATGTAGATGACTGCTGCTGTGTATGTCTCTGTGCACTGAGAGAACTAGCAGAGGGGAGAGCGCCTCGGCCGCATGCGCGCTCGCACCGTCTTCAAAGCGCTGCCTTGCTATCTCTCCCTAGCGCAATTAATCAAAATCAAGTGACGCGATGGTCAAAGGTCGGATATTTATATAAGGTTATTTATATGACAATGTGTAGATTTGTCTAGAAAAATTACTAAAAATTGTAGAAATTACCAAAAAAAAAAACATTTAGTTTAGACTGAAGTGAGTTGAAAATGTTCAGCAATGAAAGTTTAAGTTAAATGGGTTGTGAGTGTGGTGATGAGTTTTATGACACTCTTGTTTCTCTGTTTCAGAATACTGTTTTCATTCCTTACTGCATTTTGAGGTAAAGGTTTAATTTAGGGACATGGGCACACACAGTATGCTTCAGATTTGACTTCTTGATAAGAAAATCATTATAGTTAAAAAAAATTATCAGGATCATAGAAGCTATTAAAAAACTGTTTTGTTTATGTAACAAATAATTAATTACCCATCCATTCTCCAAACCTATATAGTAAACCTGGATGGATGGCCAGTCCATCACAGGTTTTAGGCCACATATTTTACATAACTCTGCTTCTTGAAAATATGAGAGAATTTCAATAAAAAAACATTATTGAGATACATTCCTAAATTATATTCTACATAGATACAAATAATGAATATTGAACATGCAAAGAAGTTCTGCATAGTTGACTCGAGTTTAGTAATTTTTCATTATGTTGTCATTGTTGTTTTTTCAGACTGACTGATCAGAGCACAACCTGCATTTTCTGCTGCACTTTTCTCCTTGGTTAGTATTAATATGGTTTCTTAATCTGTACTATGACATTTTCATCACATCACCATAATTGTAGTCCCTGTGCTCTAATATGTCTGGTTCTCTTTTGTTTCTTTACAGGTTCCTTGTGTTTTGGCGTTTTCCACAGAGAGCAGTTCATTTCATTTCTTACCCCCACCCCCCACAAAGAAAAAAAAAACCTTTTTACAAGTTTACACAGTGTCTCTTTCATTGTTGTTTAACTGTTTGTTTTTCTTCCTGAGAGTACTACAGGTTTTATCTTTTCAGGCTCGACAGCTGTGACACCGGAAGAACTTTCAAAGTATGTGCTTATCAAAGGGAGAATGTCCTGTTAAAATTATTTTGACTAGCAATTAAGTGTATTTTATTAATGTATTACTTTAACTTTTAAAAGTAAAGATTTTACTTCAGCTTCATTCACACAAGTTAGTGGGTTAGTCAGATATTTTTGACAAGAATATTTGATCTTTTTCTTTTTATCTCTTCATATTTTAAAGGATGCCGCGGAGAGGAAAGAGATCAGAGGCTCAAAAAACTCGTTGGAGGAAGTTCGACCTGGAGGATGAACAGACCAGACCCTCCAGGATTAACCAGGTACTATTGATATCTGTGTCTTGCAACTTGCTCATTTCAGGGCACCCTTATTCTTGGGACTAGGGCTGTCACGATTGCGCTTTATTAATCCCTTATATGGACAAAGACTATCCAGATGTAGCTGAATTAATGTGAATTTGAAACATTATTAAAAACAAGTAAGCAGTCGGTAATAATATAAGAAACTAATCAAATCGTTTTTAGAGTTTTTCGGGTAGATCCAACAGGTACAGAAATTTGAAAAAAGTAATCAAATGTGAAAAAAACACTGCATATTCATTACTGTATAAATTAAATATAGATTGATCTTTTTGTAATGTTACAAAAGGTAGCCTATTTAGTCAAGAGCTGTGACTCATGTATTTGTCCTTTGTTTGATTAACATTAAAATACTTGCCAAGACAGGCGTTTTTTTTTTGTTTAGTTGGTAAATAGGTGCTTCGGCTGAACACCAGTAACACAGACCATCGCAGCAAACCTAGTGACCGTCTCAGATTAGATAAACATTTCTAAAAACTAGATATTTAAAAATGCACCTACATTGTTTTGCATTTTGTGACTTTAAGTCAGATTAAAGACCATTTTTCCAGTCATACATTTTGTCAAAGAGTTTTTAAAAATAGTGTTAAAATATCATCTGAACTTGTTCTTTAATGATTTCATAACAATAGTGTTAAAATATCATCCGATCTTGTTCACGTGAACCCATATGTATCGGCAAGTGTTAGATAAGTGTATTGTTACACCCCTAATAAAACGCAATTTTTACATTTGTCTTTTATGCACACTTACTGTGTACAAATGCCCTTTTCTTTAGTTTTTTAGTTGCGTTTTTTTTAGAAATGTTTAGCGCCCCGCAGCGCGGGTATAAACAGGAAGCGGACGCCGCACTCATTGTTTTTCGCTGAGGAGCCGAGATTGAGTCGGCCGTACAGCGATGGTCAGCAACTGTGGCAGCGGGACGTCACGTCTCCCGTTCCCTCCCTCGGGGAACGAGGGTTACATCAGTAACCGAGACGTTCCCCTTCAGTCGCTCACGTTCGACGTGACGACGCTAGGGGATCCCATGGAAGACGCCATCGGTTGCTGCCACATCCAGCGCCCTACGGAAGACTCTCAGACCCCCAAGTGGCTGGGGCGGAAGACCTGCGTAGAGGGAGTTCACTGTTGTTCCTTTAACCCACACAGTGGAATTCTTGGATAACACTGGGAAAGCGTGCCTTTCCAGGGGAGAGGGACGCTGCGGAAGCCACATCCTGCCCGAAGGGAGGTAACATGTGGAGGATACACATATGGACTGGCCGGAGGGCAGTGCAACATATGGAATGTCACTGGGGTGGCTCCAGCCTGAGAAGGGGGAGGCAGCACCAGACAGTGACGGCAGAGCGGACTCTGCCAAGGGAAAGACACGGGCTCACCGCAGGGAGCTGGTCGTGGAAGAATACTCATATGGGATCGCCGCAGGAATCACCACATATGGAACCCAGCCTAGCACAAGTTACACAAGCATACGAGCACTAGGCCTGGCGTCGGACGCTCCGCAACGTCCGACTGCCGGAGGGGTGCGGAGGAACTCACAGGGTTCGCCAGAGTGGGGAACTTGACTGGAGCAAAAAAGCGCACGTATCCGCTCCATGTGGAGGGGAGTGGCGCAGCAAGCCGACACAAGAGCGGAAACTTCGGTGTTACCGGCTGGAAGCGAGCACACAGGAAGAAACCGGCTCAACACGTAGGCTATAAAATCTAGCGAACGTGTTAGGTGTCGCCCAGCCCGCAGCTCTACAGATATCTGTCAGCGAGGGCCGTGTGCCAGCGCCCAAGAAGAAGCGACACCCCTAGTGGAGTGGGCTCTCAACCCGGGCGGGCAAGGCACGCCTTGGACTTCGTAAGCCAAGGCGATGGCATCCACTATCCAGTGGGCCATCCTCTGCTTGGAGACAGCCTTTCCCTTCTGCTGGCCTCCGTAACAGACGAAGAGCTGATCTGAGGTCCTGAGGCTTTGCGTTCTGTCCACGTACAGACGCAGAGCGCGGACGGGACAGAGAAAAGCCAGGGCTGGGTCTGCCTCCTCCGAAGGCAGCGCTTGCAGGTTCACCACCTGGTCCCGGAAGGGAGTGGTAGGAACCTTGGGCACGTATCCGGGCCGGGGTCTCAGGATCACGTGAGAGTTATCCGGGCCGAATTCTAGGCACGATTCGTCGACCGAAAATGCATGCAGGTCCCCTACCCTCTTGATGGAGGCCAATGCAACCAGGAGTACTGTTTTACAAGACAGAACTTTTAACTCAGCTGACTGCAAAGGCTCAAAGGGTGGTCTCTGAAGAGCCGAAAGGACCAGAGACAAGTCCCAAGAGGGTATAGAGAGTGGGCGAGGAGGATTAAGTCTCCTTGCTCCCCTCAGGAACCTGACGATCAGGTCATGCTTCCCCAACGACTTACCATCAACTGCATCGTGATGTGCGGCAATGGCAGCAACATACACTTTAAGGGTGGAGGGAGACAGCCTTCGCTCCAACCCATCCTGCAGGAAAGAAAGCACGGCTCTGATCGAGCAAGTTCAGGGGTTCTCCTCGTGAGAAGAACACCAGTCAACGAATAGGTACCACTTCAGAGCATAGAGGCGCCTCGTAGAGGGGGCTCTAGCGGAAGTGATGGTGTCAACTACCGCTGGGGGTAGGTCACCTAGAACCTCCGCGTCCCGTCCAGGGACCAGACATGGAGTTTCCAGAGGTCTGGACGCGGGTGCCACAGGGTGCCCCGTCTCTGAGAGAGCAGGTCCTCTCTCAGAGGAATGGGCCAGGGAGGGGCTGTCGCGAGGAGCACAAGTTCGGGGAACCAGGTCCGGTTGGGCCAATACGGGGCAACTAACACGACCTGCTCCTCGTCCTCCCTGACTTTGCACAAAGTCTGTGCAAGAAGGCTCACTGGGGGAAACGCATACTTGCGAAGGCCCGGGGGCCAGCTGTGTGCCAGGGCATCCGTGCCGAGGGTCCCCTCGGTCAGGGAGTAGAACAACTGGCAGTGAGACGTGTCCGGGGCGGCAAACAGATCTACCTGTGCGGTCCCGAAGCGCCTGAAAATCAGCTGGACCACCTGGGGATGGAGTCGCCATTCTCCCGGTAGCACCTGCTGCCGTGAGAGCTCGTCGGCTGCACAGTTGAGCAGGCCGGGAATATAAATGGCACGAAGCGACCTCAGATGCTTCTGACTCCAAAGGAGGAGATGGCGGGCGAGTTGTGACATGCGGCGGGAGCGTAGACCACCCTGACGGTTGATGTACGCAACGGTCGCAGTGCTGTCCGTACGGACCAGTACATGCTTGCCACGAAGCGGCGTTTTGAAGCGGCCCAATGCAAGATGTACTGCTAACAACTCGAGGCAATTGATGTGCCAATGCAGTTGAGGCCCCGTCCACAGACCTGAAGCTGCATGCCCGTTGTACGTGGCCCCCCAGCCGGTGGCAGAGGCATCCGTGGTGACCACAGAGTGCCTGGACACTTGTTCTAGGGGAACACCTGCCCGCAGGAACGAAGGGTCTGACCACAAGCTGAGAGTTTGGCGACAGTGCGGAGTCACTTGGACCCGGCACGAGCCGCTCTGCCACGCCCATCTCGGGACTCGATCGTGGAGCCAGTGTTGGAGCGGTCTCATATGAAGCAATCCGAGCGGCGTTACCGCGGCTGCAGATGCCATATGCCCCAGGAGCCTCTGAAACAGTTTCAGTGGGGCCGCTGTTCTGCGGTTGAGCGTGCTCACGCAGTTCAACACTGACTGGACGCGGGCCTCGGTGAGGCGCGCTGTCATGTTGATCGAGTCCAACTCCATACCGAGAAAAGAGATCCTCTGCCCGGGGGTGAGTTTGCTCTTTTCCCAGTTGACCCGAAGCCCTAGGTGGCTGAGGTGACTGAGCACCATGTCCCTGTGTTCGCACAACTGCTCTCTCGACTGGGCGAGAATAAGCCAGTCGTCGATGTAGTTGAGAATGCGAACACCACGCTCGCACATGGGAGCAATGGCCGCCTCCGCGACTTTCGTGAAGACACGGGGCGACAGGGCCAGCCCGAAGGGTAAGACCTTGTACTGATATGCCTGACCCTCGAACGCAAAGCGAAGAAACGGTCTGTGTCGAGGGAGAATCGAGACATGAAAGTACGCGTCCTTCAGGTCGATCGCTGCAAACCAATCTTGGGGACGGATGCACTTGAAAATGCGTTTCTGCGTAAGCATCTTGAACGGCAGCTTGTGAAGGGACCGGTTCAAGACACGCAGATCCAAGATTGGCCGTAACCCACCGCCTTTCTTGGGTACAATGAAGTACGGGCTGTAGAAGCCGGTCTTCATATCGGCTGGAGGGACCGGCTCGATCGCGTCCTTCGCCAGTAGGACTGCGATCTCTGCCCTGAGCACAGGGGCACTGTCCGGCGGAACGCGGGTAAACAGAATGCCCCTGAATGCAGGGGGGCGCCGGGCGAACTGAATCGCATAGCCGAGTCTGACAGTACGGATGAGCCAGCGAGACGGGCTGGGAAGCGCTAGCCAGGCTCCCAGACACCGCGTAAGCGGAATCAACGGCACCACAGACGTACCCGGGGTGGGGCAGCGCGGCGGAATGCAGGGACCCGACTCGGGCGGCACAGCGGCCCGGAGTGGGGTCTGAATGTGTGGTGCAACACGTACCTGCTTCCGTCGAAGGGCAGAGTGAGTGTGTGGAGGCGGCGGAGCGTCCGGAACACAGCCACTGCTGCTCGCTGGCGATGAGAGAGGGGCTCGAGGGTGACAAGGCATAGCGTCGTCGACCGTCAAGCGCGCTCTCTTGGGACCCAGAGGTTTCAGAAATTGCTCTTTTATTGAATAAGTGGGTACCACTGAAGGCAGTGGCGGAAAAGGAACAAAAAGAAACAAAGGATTCTCCACCCGGCCCTCCACCGGGGGAAGGAGCGGTGCCTTCACCGTCTCCTGGAGAGCAACTCGATCCACCTCTGGGTCGCCCGTCTCAGGGTCGTTTGCACCTGCGCTTACCACCTGGTTTGGTAGCGGCCTGGACGGGCGTGGCCGACTTCCTGCGGCTTGCTCCACGCTGAGGCCTGGATGGTGGCTGCTGCTGCTGAGGCTTAGCGGGAGCGGAGGACGCCGCAGGAGGACGGCCTCGGCGACGAGCAGACGGAGGGTCTGCGGCCGGCGGACGGGAGGAAGCAGCGGGGGTCCGCCGGGGCAGGATGTGTCGGATAGCCTCCGTCTGCTTCTGGGCGGCCGAGAACTGTTGGGCGAAGCTCTCGACCGCATCGCCGAATAACCCAACCTGGGAGAGAGGGGCATCCAGGAACCGATATTTATCGGTGTCCCTCATGTCCGCCAGGTTGAGCCAAAGGTGGCGCTCCTGGACCACCAAGGTGGACATCGCCTGACCAACGGAACGCGCGGTTTCCTTCGTCGCCCGGAGGGCGAGGTCAGTAGCCACGCGGAGCTCCCGGAGGAGCTCTGGGTCAGAACCACCCTCGTTCATGTCCATGAGCGCCTGGGCCTGGTGGACCTGCAAGAGCGCCATGGCATGGAGGGCGGAAGCAGCCTGTCCACAGGCCTTATAAGCCTTCGCCGTGAGACCGGACGAAAACTTACAGGCCTTGGACGGGAGGCGCGGATTACCCCGCCAGGAGGAGGCGGACGCCGGACACAGTTGCATCGCGACAGCCCGCTCCACCGGGGGGATATCCACATACCCCTTAGCTGCCCCGCCGTCGAGGGTGGCGAGGGGGGAGGAGCTACTAGAACGGATTCGGGCACTATACGGTGCCTTCCACGTCCTAGAGAGCTCCTCATGCACCTCCGGAAAGAAAGGTACCGGGGCGGCGCACTGAGAACCAGCACGGCCCGCCCCGAGAAACCAATCGTCCAACCGAGAAGGTTCGGGACGGGGCGGAGGATTCCACACAAGCCCGACCTTCTCGGCGGCCCGGGAAAGCATAGCCGCCCACTCTGGATCCGGCTCGGACAACGCTACACACCCAGACGGGGGCAACGCAGCCGAGTCGTCATCTCCAGAGGAGTGAAGCTCCCCCTCCGATGCTGCGATCGACATCTGATCGTCAGCTGGCGCCCCAAAGGAAACGACCGGCCGTTCAGGAGAAGGACCGAGTCGATCGCAAAGGGGCGCGGATGGCAACAGCGCATGAGAGGCGTGAGGGGCCCGCGGAGATTGCCTCGACGGGGAAGCCCTCACGGTAATCCTCAGATCACCCTGGTCATGCGCCGAAGTAGGCTTATTCTGCAGGGCAGAATAAGCGCTAGATCGGGGCATAGGCGAGGGGACTGCACCTCCCGTGAGGTAAGCAAGTCTCGATCTAAGCGCTGCCATAGTCATATTCCCGCAATGGGAACATGAACTATTCACAAAAGCTGCCTCAGCGTGTTGAATGCCCAAACACGAGAGGCAACTCTTGTGGCCATCTGCTGGCGCCAGGGAACGACCGCATCCAGAAACGCACAAGCGGAATGACATCCTGAAAAGGACGCAGGGTCACGCTTGTGTTGCTCTTTTAGTAAAAATAACAAACAGAGGAAAGAAAATAGACTCTTTAGTGCTGAAGCACCCAGGGTAGCCGCGGTGTAATCGGGTACACTCTCAGATGAGGAACGCCCACGAGACCGACACACACACACACATAAACAGTGCCGTGAAAACGGCAGTTGTGATAAGATGCTCGCGGCCACCACTGATCGCGCCGTCACACCAGCACTGCAGCAGAGTTCTTCTTCTCCCTCTAGTTGTTGACAGAAACAACGTTCAGCAGTCTGTAGAGTCTCAGAGTCAAACAAAGCTCGGCTCCGAAGCGAAAGACAATGAGTGCGGCGTCCGCTTCCTGTTTATACCCGCGCTGCGGGGCGGGGCGCGTGACGCGTTTCACGCACGCCAACGTTCATTGGCTTGTTCTTTAGATACTCGAAGTTGATAGGGCTCCCTGAAGTGATCCCCTAGCGTCGTCACGTCGACGTCACGTCGAACGTGAGCGACTGAAGGGGAACCAAGATGTGGTAGATAAAACAAATAAGCACAGAAGAAGAAAAGAAATGCGTAAAACATTTAAAATTTCGAAACCAGGCGGAGATCCTAAGGACATGGCTGCATCTTATGCCACCAGGAAACATAAAAAAAGGGATTATGAGAGACAGAGGTATGCTAGTTCTTTGCAATTCCAATCAAAGAAAAAAGAAGCAATTAAGGTAAAGTATAATCAGGACGCTCTCTTCCGAAACAAAATGAAAGGGTTTATAGTGAAAAGGTACAGCACTTCTACTGTCTTCAAGAACAAGATGAAAGGGTACAGTAAGAACAGGTACAGCACAGATTTTCTCTTCCAGAAGAAGAAGAAAGAGTACATTAAGAAGAGGTACAGCACAGATGCTCTCTTCAAGAAGAAGATGAAAGACGATATGGTTAGGAGGTACAGCACCGATAATCTCTTCCAGAGGAAGATGAAAGCCTACATGGTGAGAAGATATGCAGGCGACCCAGAGTTCAGAGCACATCACATCCTGCGATGTACCCTGCGCAAGACCCAGAAATGTGCCAGTGATACAACATATCACATTCTTCATCGATTGCAATGCGCACTGCGGATCAAACATAAATATAAACCATATATCCGTTTTAGCCAGGAAACACCCCAGCCTTTGGTTAGCAAAGAGATGGAAAGTGCCATACATGCATTCCGGTGTAAGATTCAGCATGGCCCTACACATGTCTGCACAGTCTGTCACAGAGCCCTGTTTCCTAATCAAGTCAAGGTCTGTAATAGAACGAGATATAACAAAAACGTTCATGTTGCAGCATCTTGCTTAACTGGAAAGTATGTTCACGCTTGCGATAGTGCCTGCTCAGGTACCTGCGTAGTTCCGGAAGAGAGAAGACGGGAATGGATTTGCCACACTTGTGACAGCCATCTTAAGAGAGGACAGATGTCTTCAATTGCAGCAGCCAACAAACTGGAGTTGCCACCAATCCCTGCGGAATTGGATGAATTAAATGTCCTTGAACGTCAACTAATTGCAAAAATTTTACCGTTTGCAAAAATAGTTTCATTACCTAAAGGACAGCAGAGAGCAGTACGTGGTGCCGTTGTGTGCGTGCCCTCCGAGATGGAGAACACTGTCAACTCTCTGCCAAGACCAAGAAGTGAGGCCCAGCTGCTGCAGGTGAAGCTGAAGAGACGCGTGAAGTTTAAAGGATATCAGCAGTTCAACACGGTGAATATGCACAACGTGCTTGCAGCTTTATCGAAGCTGAAAGCAATGCATTCGGAATACAGGGATATCTCCATAAGAGATAGTGCTGTATTTGAAAGTCCCCTAGACGAGGACGCTGATGTCTCTGAAAGTCATCTAGACGAGGAAGCTGATGTCTCTGAAATGCAAACGGAAGCCAATGCTGCTGAGCAGGATGAGATGCAAACGGAAGCCGCTGAGCAACACGTTAGCGTCGAGGAAAAGGATGAGCTTAGACCCGGCCTCACATTAGATACGTGCATGCAGCCGCCCGACATCGGACAGGAGATCTTGTCATACGGTGAGGGAATATTTAGTATCGCACCTGCACAAGGACATAAGCCTGTTGGATTTTTCAAAATCCCAAAACTGGAAGCCATGGCGTTCCCTGTTCAATTCCCCACTGGACAAAATTCCATTGATGAGGAAAGACAAATTTCAATATCTCCCAGTATGTATTTCAACGCAAGATTGTTCAGCGTGGACACGCGTTTTGCAAAAGATCAGAGTTATCTTTTCTTTGCACAGTTTGTAACGGAAACACAACTGGCTAGAAACAGCATGTCTATCCAGTTGCGAAAAGGCAAACCCATCACAAGAGATGGCCGGAAAATTTCCAACAGACTGCTTCAAGACAACCGGGAGGTTGAAAGATTGGTACACAACAGAGACGCCACACGGTTCATGCAACCACTGAGAGGCACTCCATCGTATTGGGAGAAAACTTTGCGAGATCTACAGGCTATGATAAGACAGTTAGGAACCCCTACGTTTTTTTGCACGTTCAGTGCAGCCGAAATGAGATGGCCTGAAGTAATAACCGCAATCAAGGCCCAACAAGGTGAACACGTCGACTTTTCCGAGCTTGACTGGACGACAAAGTGTGAAATCCTCCGAAGCAACCCAGTCACTGTCATGCGCATGTTTGAGAAACGGGTGGATGCGCTAATGACTCATCTGCTTTTGTCGCCTGCCCAACCCATTGGTGAAGTTGAGGACTACTTTTACCGAGTGGAGTTTCAAGCTAGAGGAAGCCCACATATCCATCTTCTTGTTTGGATAAAGGACGCACCCGAGTTTGAAAATGACTCTGATGGGGATGTTTGTGACTTTATCGACCGCAACATAACCTGCCAGTTGCCCGATTCCTCGGCTGATCCTGAGCTTCACCGGATCGTCACAGAGGTCCAGCTTCACAGCAGGAACCACTCAAAGTCCTGTAAGAAGGGAAATGTATTGTGTCGATTTGGGTTCCCCAAACTACCGGTGTCTAGCACCACGATCACTCGTCCGCGACCACAGCGTCCTGAAGAAGAGGATGACACGGACACTTCTCCATCTGGAAGCTGCATGTTTGCGTCTAAAACCACACAACCACAGCGTCCTGAAGAAGAGCATGAGAAAGCACAAAAGCAAGCAGACAGAAAGAAGTTGAGACTGGAAGCTGCTCGAAAGGCAATGAGCGAAGCCAGGACCAAACTCAAGCCGGTGTGGGATCTGTTGAATGACCCCCAAGCCTCCTTTGACAGCTTGTCAGAGCTACTGACAGAGTGTAAGATGTCCATCAAGGATTACAGTGACAACGTCGAAGCATTGTCCAATGCCAACGTGATTCTGCTGAAGCGTGATCCAAAGGAGTCTTGGGTGAATGGATACAATCCCGATTTATTAAGGGCATGGAACGCCAATATGGACATTCAGTTCGTTATTGACGCTTTTAGCTGCGTTATGTACATGCTTTCGTATATTTCCAAGCCGGAGCATGAAATGGGCGATTTACTTAAAAACGTAATCAAGAGTGTGCGCGAGACGAACGTAAGCGAGGAAGATGAGATGAAGCAGATAATGCAAGCCTACTCCAAACACAGGCAAGTTAGTGCTCAGGAGTCTGTGGCACGAACATGCAGCTTACCGTTGAAGAAGTGTTCACGAAGTGTTGTGTTTCTACCGACGGATGATGACGCATTAAAGATGAGTCTTCCCCTTAGTGTCCTACAAAATAAAAATCCCGATTCAGAGGATGTATGGATGTCAGGGATGATCGATAAATACAGAGCAAGGCCTCTAGCGCGTGATTTTGAAAAGATGTGCCTGGCAGATTTTGCTTCGGAGTGCCGCATCGTGTATGGTCAGCAAACGGAAGGCAAAAATGTTCACCGGCTGCTCAACGGCATGGGTTTTTTTCAGAAAAGAACGTCTGGGAAGGCTGCAGTCATTAGGTTTGCACGTTATTCTGAGAAAAAACAACCCGAAAAGTTTTACGGTAGATTACTGAAGCTTTATATGCCACATCGGACCAACGAACAGCTAAAACCTCCAAGATTTCCAACATACGAGACGTTTTACAAAGGTGCAAAGGTGGAACTACCTACTAACCCTGGTTTGCTGATTCCTGTCTGTGCCCTAGTTCAAGCACACAAGGAGAAGTTTGAAAAACACAGCGAAGAGTTGGACAAGGCATTCGATCAGCTGCAAGAGCAAGGAGCGTCTGAGAACGCATGGAACGCTTTTGCACCTGAAGTAGAAGTGGATCGCTTGGAGTGCATTGCCGAACGACAAGACATCATTCCGGATGATGAGGACGTACAAGATAATGTCCCAGAATTCCAGGTTCTTGAACATGGAGACGGGGTCGTGCCACAAATAGAGGCACCGCAGATGAGTGTTGAATTTGTCAGGAGGTTGTTTAGGAGTCTAAACGAGACGCAGGCAGCCATATTCTACACGGTCTGCCAGTGGTGTCAGAAGCGTGTGTGGGGTCATAATCCAGAACAGTTTTTCTACTTCGTGTCAGGTGGTGCTGGTTGTGGCAAATCACACGTCATCAAGTGCATATACACGGAAGCCACCAAGATTCTGCGACAACTGCCTCGACTACGGGAGGAAGGGGATCTGTCCGTGCCCACGGTGCTCTTGAGTGCATTTACTGGAACGGCAGCATTCAACATCAACGGAAAAACGCTGCATTCAATTTTGAAACTTCCGAGGAATCTGAAGCCACCGTATCAAGGACTTGGAAACGCCCTAGATGAGCTTCGAGCAACACTACGCGACGTGGAGATTCTTATCATCGATGAAGTGTCCATGATTTCAAAGGATCTTTTTGCCTACATAAACTGGAGATTTCAGCAAATCAAAGGCAGCAAGAAACCATTCGGGGGAATCTCTGTCCTCGCTGTGGGCGACTTTTATCAACTGCCACCTCTGGGTAAAGCCAAACCACTCTGTGTGTACGAAGACGATGTTTTGGACTTCTGGAAAGACCATTTCCAAATAGTTACTCTCTCCGAGATCATGCGTCAAAAAGAAGACTTGGCTTTTGCCCAACTTTTAAACCGCATACGGGTGAAGCAGAAGACCGACGACCTTGTCGAAGAAGATCGAGCTCTGTTACTCCAGGCTGTGAAGGACCCCAAAGACTGCCCGTGTGATGCACTGCACGTATTTGCCACCAACAAGGAAGTCCACAGACACAACACTGAAACAATCCATGCTCTTCACACTGACATCATTACCATCGATGCCGAAGACTACAGGAAAGACCCAAGAACGGGAGGGATGAAGAGACAAACGAAGCCCGTCACCGGTAAAAAGGACGACTTGCCTGACACCATACAAATTGCGTTGGGAGTACGCATAATGGTGACTAGGAATTTGGATGTCGAGGACGGTCTATGCAATGGGTGCTTTGGGAAGATTTCTCGTATTGTCAATAAGACAAAAGATGGAATCGACACCGTACACATGCTAGGGCTTCAGCTCGACAATCCACATGCAGGCAAGAAACACCGCAAAAGGGTGCAAGGTGAAGAAGACAACTTTGTGTACATCGAGAGATCCGAAGAAAGTCTAAGGAAAGGAGCGGTTCGTCGACAATTCCCCATCAAGTTGGCCTACGCCTGCACAGCTCACAAAGTCCAAGGCATGACGTTGGAGAATGCCGTGGTTTCACTAAAGAAGATTTTCGAGCCGGGAATGGCCTACGTTGCCCTCAGCAGAACGACCTCGCTTCGTGGACTACACATCACGGACTTCAACGAAAAGAAGATCTATGCCGATGCTACAGTCACAGCATCGTTGGAAAAGATGACAAGAGCATCATTCGACGGAATCATGCCACTTTTGCAGCAGGTGAGGGAAACCAACATGGATCAAACACTTAAAATAATTCATCACAACACAGAAGGACTGTCATCCCAGATCGAAGATATCCGATGCCATCACGAACTGCTTCTGTCGGATATTCTTTGCATGACGGAAACTCACCTGACCGGGTCACTCATATCACCCCACGTCCAATTGGAAGGGTACAACACATTTATGCGAAACAGACATGCCTCCTACTCGACACACCAAGAAATTGCAAAGAAAGCTGGTGGTGGAGTCGCAATCTATTGCAAAGAGCATATTTCAGCTCAGGCTAGGCAGTTTGTGCAAAATGTGACCGATCTGGAGTATGTCGTCATCAAAGTAGATAGCCCGATCAAAGCGACAATCGCTGCTGTGTACAGGCCGCCACACTACGGATTTGAAGAGTTCTCGAAAAATTTGAAGAGTCTGCTGGATTATTTGGACATGGTGGACGAACATCCCACACTAATCTGTGGAGATTTTAATGAGGATCTCCTCTGCGCAGGGAAAAAAACTGTTCTGGAATTGTTTCAGTCTAAAGGATACACGCAACTGATCACCACAGCAACAACCAAAAAGAACACTCTATTGGATCACATTTACGTCTCTCGTCCGGATTTGTGCCTTCAGTCAGGTGTCTTGCATAGTTATCATAGTTATCACAATCCCGTGTACTGTATCTTGCGTTAATGAGTTTTTGTGATGGACCGATATTGTTGTGTGTTGTGGTAGGTAGTATGCCATACGGAACCGTTGGCCACTGAACACCAGCTTTCACGTTGGCAGTGGGGGCTCGACAGCCTTAACCAAACGGGTTGGCGCGTATGGTTGGGTTGTTAAGTAGTTTGCCATACGGAACCGTTGCCACTGAACCTGCATCATCAACGACACAAGGGCTCAACAGCCTTCAAATATTCAAACGGGTTGGCGCGTATGGTCGGGTTGAGATTGTGGCGTTAGAGATTTTGGTTAGGAGATTATGGTTAGGTCATGCCAAGGGTTTATACCACTGAGCTACGAAGAAGGAGCAACCTCAGCAGCAGGAAGGACGGAGGAGGAGTGTGACAGCTCCAGGGAGGACACAGACAGTCAGAGCAACAGTGGCAGTAAGTTATAAAAGACAAGGGAAAGAGAGAAGTAGCAAGACACCATTGTAATGTTTGATTTTGACCTTATAACATACATTTTAATTTCAATTGATGTTCAATCTACACAATTTGTGACAGTCTGTGCGGGATATGCAGTCCCCTGCTATTCTATGATTGATATGTGCCCTTTTGTAAAGTTGCAGGAAGAATTGGGAGACCATAGCAGTCCTGTCTGGATATGAGTGTGCAATATACCTTCTAAAGCTAAGTGTTAAAAGATTTTGCTTTAGTCAGTGTACTACTGTTTTTTATAAACACATTTGAATGTAAATGTTATATTTTAATCTGATTTTGATGTTTTTCAGGAACCGGCCAATTGAAGTCAGATTGTCTGAGAAGATCACGTGTGCCTCAACTGGATACCAGCTTATGTGCTCATTTCTTTCCGTAAGTTTTATTTCAGAGTTTACTTTCTTGCTTTTTTAGTTTATTAGCATTATTTTATGTAGTGATTCCATTATTCATTCATTCTTTCATTCATTATCCAGAGGACGGGACCAAATGACTGAAGAATGAAGCAGAGGAAGAAGCACACTGAGGTAAAGTTTGTCAACACTACTGGTAAGGTTGCTAGGGTATTCTGGGTGGTTGCTAGGCGGTTGCTAGGGTATTCTGGGTGGTTGCTATGGTGTTACTAGGTGGTTGGTAGATGTCACAGATGGTTACTATGGAGTTTGTAGCATTTTCTTGGCATGATTTAACACTTAGCTAATCAATATTAGCATGTAGCTATTCACTGCTAGCATGTATAGCATGTAGCAAGGCCTGTTCCTGTTTGCTAGCATGAGTCAAAAGAGCCAACCCCCATCTCTATACGATGTTCTGATGCAGAGATATTGGTCTTGCAAAACGGTTGCTAGGGTAGTATGTTTGGTTGCTAGGGAGTGGCTTGGCAGCTGCCAATCATGAAGCTTCAAAGTCAATGTGAATTTATAAACCAACCCCATCTCTATACGATGTTTACATGTAGAGATATAGGTCTTGCAAAATGGTTGCTAGGGTACTCTGTTTGGTTGCTAGGGAGTGGCTTGGCAGCTGCCAATCATGAAACTCCAAAGGCTGCTTGTCAGTATGAATGATATAAACCAACTCCCATGCCTCTGTGACATTCAGAATGGAAGATATCCCTCTTTGGATTTTGGTTGCTAAGGTGCTCGATAATGGTTGCTAGGGCGTGGCCAGTAAGTGTTGAGGTTATTCAGGATTGGCTGTTTGCTGGCCCGAGTCAAACGAGCCCACCCTCATGTTTCTATGACACTTATATCCTGAGATATCCCTTTGATCTATTTTAATGGAAGTCTATGGAACTTGTTGCTAAGGAGCTCTAAATGGTTGCTAGGGCGTGGCTTGATAGTTTCACAATGATCTTGAGACACTGATCGGCCGTCTGAGTAAAATGAGCCCGCCCCTTTGTCTCTACGACACTGTGATCCAGAGTTATGTTCAATATAAAAGCGGTTTCTATGGTGTAGGACGGCCCATTTCATGGGCCGTCCTACACCATAGTAAGTCTATGGGGGCAACTTTGGGCAGCTCCTGCCCCTCAGGGGTGCAACTTTTACCCCACTGTGAGGTATGTTCTTACAGAGCCTGTAAGCCTCTTCAAATGTGGCAAATCACACATTTCTGTGAAATCTGAGCTCTGAGCTATGACTCTTCAAATTTTTTCACCATGTTAAGTCAATGGGGTTTTTTGGGAAACTTTGGGCAGCTCCTGCCCCCCAGGGGTGCAACTTTTACCCCATTTAGGGGTATGTTCTTAAAGAGCCTGTCAGCCTCTTCAAATGTGGCAAATCACACGTTTCTGTGAAATCTGATCTCTGAGCTATGATTCGTCAAAGTTTTTCCCCATGTTAAGTCTATGCGTTTTTTTTGGGCCGTTTTTCGCCCCTGGGGCGAACATCGTACCCCCGATCGCTTATAAAAGTCATAGCACACCATTCCCGAACAGGCCGCACGTTTTGACACCTCATTCATGGGTCTGTGACAAAAACTGCGGGAGGAGTAGCGCGTCAAACTTTGGCCAGAAGAATAAGAATAAGAAAAAAAATAAGTATGCACAATAACACTAATGTTGCCTTGCTTTCAGCAAGCACCATTAATAATAATAAGTATGAGCAATAACACTAATGTTGCTTTGCCATAGGCAAGCACCATTAATAAGCTATTGTCCACAGTTTATGAAATGAACACCCGCCATCCCGCGGTAATGTGTGTGTATTGCGCAGTGGCATAATCACACGAATAGTTTACATTGATTGAAACTCATTTGTTTAAAACGGAGGCTATTGCAGTAACAAGGCAGGTTCACATAAAATCATTATGACATATGATGACATTATTTTTTGATCTAACGAGCATTGGCGATGCAAAAACGGACTGTCGTGCGTATTGTTTTTTTTCTTCTTCCAATTACTATGTTAAAAAAAAATAAACATGTTACTTGTTCAATTAATAAACAGTTTGTTTGATGACAAATCGCTAAAGATGAAATTGGCCTAATTTCTGGCATTGCGTTTTTGTTTTGTTTTTTTTTTTTACGATATTCGACTTTTGCTCCTCGATTGTCGAATGGCATTTTTGGCAGAAATTCACATCCCTATGCGAGGCGAACTATTCTCAAATACTTACTTTTAGTCATTATTTGGGTAGCACACATATTCTGAATGCCTTCGGGAGAATTGAAATGAGCCATTTTAATCTAGATTAATCTAGATTAATTTTAAAATTAATCTAGATTAAAAAAATTAATCTATGCCCACCTCTAAATATATATATATATATATATATATATATATATATATATATATATATATATATATATATATATATATATATATTGTATTCAAAATGTAAACTAAAGTCAAAAGCACATTTTTAGTCATACCTGAAAACAAATCCTGTTCAAATAGGCTATATGGGCCATTCTACAGAATTGGTTCAAAGTTAGAGTTTGAAACAACTTGAAAAGAAAATTGTCTTTTTCCATTTTTCCATGTCTTTTTTTTAATAAAGTATTATTTTTTAAAGTAGGCCAGTACATTATCATACATATTTCAAAGTTAAGGATTCATTATTTTGATATAGCTTGCATTGGAACAAACACTATAACATCTTAGTTGATTAGTTTATTTTTGACAAAACATACTATATATTTAACATATGAGCAGAAACTGCTAACAAAAGCTTATTTGATGTCTATTTTAAAGTAAAAACTTTATAATCTATCCAAAACTATAGTCAACAAGATGTTGTCTTTCCTGTAGTTCAAACAGTAGAGCATTGGCGCTTGCAACACTAAGGTCATGGGTTCGATTCCCAAGGAAAGCAAGAACTGATAAGAATGTAAATGTGTACCTTGAAATGCAAGGTAAGTCGCTTTGGATAAAAGCGTCTGCCAAAATGCATTAAAAATGCATACACAGTGCTATCTAAACATAGTTCACAGAGGGAAACTGTGACTCCCCAGAAGAACAACGATTAATTGCGGCCGAGTGCTCCGAAGATGCAGCAGGTGCTGAGGTAACGTTAGCTGCTACTGCTAGCACAAATAGGGCTGCCAACTGTTCCGTAGTCTCACGCGCATCAGACCATATGAATAACAAACTCTTAATTGAGAAATAATCATTCTTTTGGGACAAATCATTGTTTAATTTACGAGCAGAATCCTCTGCTGTCTGGTCGCTCCCAGGTTCGGTCCGGACTCGAACTAACGGAAAATCCCTTTCACTGTCTGGGTTTTGATTTCGGCAAATCAGTTTTGGCAAATTCAAACAACGCTGAACATTTATAACTTTTGTAACGTTATAAATGTCTTTTACTGTCACTTTTGATTAATTTAATGCGTCCTTGCTGAATAAAAGTAGGCTATTACTTTCTTCAATTTCTTTCAAATGTAGTATATAATGTTACAAAAGCTTTCTATTTCAGATAAATGCTATTATTTTGAACTATGGTTTGTGTAATGTGACTTTTATTGTATGACCTTAAAATTCGTTTTAGAATTAAGTTCTACATAAATAGGTTAAGCAAAACAAATGTGTTTATGTCTGAGAACCTTTTAAACACATACGAACCTGAAATGACATATACTGTGTTATACAGTACTAATATTTTTTGAGTGTCCCTTATTTTCCTGTAAAGAACCACAATTGTCCCGCATTTTTCTTTTCTGAAGTTGGCAACACTAAGCAAAAGTGACTTGCCGGCTGGTTGGATAAAGCAGGTGGGCAAATGGTGGACTGCAACCCTTGGCTTGACATTAAGGCAGGAAAATTGGGGTGTTTAGTGTGTAGAAAAGCAAAAATGTTGCTACTCTCAGAAAAGGGGCCGGGTTTACACCTTGCAGAACAATGGATCAACGGTGATGTTACTAGCTCTGAAGCAAAGAGGCTACGAAAGAAGCTATACAAACACAGGCACAGCCAGGCCCACACAAGGTCAGTGGAAATAGCCCAGATGAAAGAGAAAGACACCCTCCCAAACACTTTCATTGATATACAGTACGATTTACTCAAGAAAACCAGTCTCAAGAAAACCAGTCAGTGCCCAATAAATATCACTGAGGATATAAGGCAGCAGGCAGAGGCTTTGCTAAGTCCTCGCTCTCCACTCACCCCGCTCTGCACCAGCAGAGATGCTGACGGCATCATCACAGTGGAGGGAGATGTGGTAGAGGTAAGCAAATTTTTTGCCAAGGTGAAATGACCATGGTGGAGGCTAGATATAATTTGTTGTTATAGTAGGCATGACAAAGCCTTTCAAATTTCTTAAATATTGGTATCAAATGATTAACAAACAAATTCACCTTGTTTAGCTGCTTGCTCTGAAAAAGATTTGTAAGATGAAAGAGACCACCCCCCTTCAGAACATTACCCTGCACCAGGTAGACCCATATTTGATTAATTAAAATCAAATAAATCAAATTTAGGGTGTTGAAATTAAAATATTGTATTATGTTACTTTCTACAGGGGGAAACGCAGGTGCCTAGCTCTCTGCCTGTGGAGGGAGGCAGCCGTGGCAGAATTACAAGTTGGGAGCCATGTATCCGTGTCGCACGTCAAAGCCACCAAGTCTCCATATGGTGTCCAGCTCCAGTCGTCCACCTACAAAAGAATCGAGGTTTGTTTTTGTTGTTGCTAGTAGTTGTGCAATATTGGAACACGGGTTGGGTTTTTAAACAGGGACACAGTTTCCTGTCAAGGTCTCAGAAAACCGTAATTTAGCTTACAAGGAGGGTCTGCAGAAGTAGCCTAAATTTCTATGGTTATAAAATTGATTTGAAATGACAGTTTAAAGAACTAATAGGAAGTCAAACAAGTAGCCAATGCAACCTCTTATGTTAGTGTTGCTTTACGAATACTATAGCATATCGAATTATCAAAAATTGTTAAGTGTGTGCGTGTGTGTTGTCATGTAGGCTATAGACTGATTGTCTTGGCTTGCATTCACAAAATATTGTAATGTTATAAGCCTACTGCATATTGAGAAAATTTAGATCAGTATTACGCAACAATCGGGAGGTGGGGACCCTCCCGAATATAGACAGTTTTTCGCACACTGCCGGAGCATTATGAAGCCCAAAAGCCAGGTCTGTATATTAAAGAAAATGACTGGGAGTAATAAATGTACAAATTCAGTTAATATTTAAACCCCATCGTAGTACAGAAACTATGCCTATTAAAGTTTTTGGGATCTGATCATTGCTACAACCAGGGCCATTCACTTGTCCAAGTAAAATAATTATAATGTCTGTAAATAATTTGTTGTTGTTGTAAAAGTAATTTATTCTGAAGAAATATTTTCATCAGTGTTCTTTCAGCTCTTACTTAAACATATTTGTAATATTTGTCCCCTTTAAATTGATTTTCAGGGCATATTTGGTCTCCATCTGTCCATGTCCCCTCTTGGACAACAAAGAACTACGGTAGAAGCATGTTGGCATTTGTGGACAAGCACTAGCACAGTTTAGGTACTATTTATCAGACCACTACAACTTTGTGTAAAGTTATTACTTGGTGTGATTGATTATTACACGTCGTACAAACGAATGCCCAATTGGAGGATCTTCTGAGGTTCACTTGAAGGCAGCATTAGTAACCTTTTGTCTGGTCATGTGATCTCAATGTGTCTGTCCACATGAGCTATGTTTGTTTGTTATTTTGGCCTTGACCCAACCAAAGTCAGTTTCCTTTTTGATGTCATGTGCTGACAATAACAATTTAGACTTTATTTGTTATTCTCCGGAACCCTAGACCTGGGAACTAATACTCGTGCCACACTAATGACATTTAATAGTTCTTTCTCGAGTGAATCCTCGTGTGGACTTCAAGGTGTTCTTTTTGAGTGAAACTCTTTCCACTCTGAGAGCACGTGTAAGGCTTTTCGCTAGTGTGAATTCTCATGTGGACTTTAAGGTTTCCATGTCGAGCAAAACTCCCTCCACACTGTTGGCATGTGTAAGGTTTTTCTCCAGTGTGAATTCTCATGTGCCTGTTAAGGCTTCCTTTATGAGTGAAACTTATTCCACACTGGTTGCAGGTGAAAGGTCTTTCTCTAGTGTGAACTCTCATGTGGTAATTAAGGTTTCCTTTTCTCTTGAAACTTATTCCACACTGTTTGCAGGTGAAAGGTCTCTCTCTAGTGTGAACTCTCATGTGGTATTTAAGGTTTCCTTTTCTGTTGAAACCTATTCCACACTGTTGGCAGGTGAAGGGTTTCTCTCCAGTGTGAATTCTCATGTGGATTTTAACGCTTCCATGTTGACTGAATCTCTTTTCACACTGAGGGCACGGGAAAAGCTTCTCTCCAGTATGAATTCTCATGTGCCTGTTCAGACTACCTTTATGAGTGAAACTGTTTCCACAGTGTTGGCATGTGAATGGACTCTTTCCAGTGTTAACTCTCGAAGGAACTTTAAGGCTTCCATCTTGATTGAAACTCTTTCCACTCTTCTCTCCAGTGTGAATTCTCATGTGGATTTTAAGGTTTCCTTGTTGATTAAAACTCTTTCCACACTGAATGCAAGTAAAATAACTTTTAGTTCCTGTCTTTAGAGATTTTTTTCTTGTGGAGGTCTTTTCAGTCTGTGAGCATTTAAAAGATTTGTCTCCAGGAATAAAATCATGAAGATTCTCATATTGACCTTTCTCTGCATTGAGTACTTCCCTCTCCTCTTTCAGCACCATTAGGTCTAAGGTGAAAAAAAAAAAAAAAAAAGGTTAACCCCAGTTTAATCGCAAAACGCAACAGACAACTAAACATTGAGATGTATAATGCAACAACGTATATGCTAGATCCTATACCAGGGGTATCTAAACCTTCTCCGGGAACCACTGTCCTACAGAGTTTAGCTCCAACTTGCCCCTATACACCTGCCAGAAGTTTCTGAAGTTGCCTGAAGACATTGATTAGCTGATTCAGGTGTGTCTAATTGAATTTGGAGCTAGACTTTGCAAGACTGTGGCCCTCCAGAAGCAGGATTAGACATCCCTGTCCTATACCTACTATGCTACTGAAAGAGGTGTTACATGTAATCTGAGAACCTCTTTACCAGGGGTTCTCAACTCTAGCCCTCAAGATCCAGTTTTCAGCAGAGTTTACCTCCAACTCTTATCAAACACATATGAACAAGCTAATCAAGGTCTTTAGGATTACTATAAAGCTACAGGCAGGTGAGTTTGATCAATGTTGGAGCTAAACTCTGGAGGAAAGGGGACCTTGAGGGCTGGAGTTGAGAACTGCTGCTCTTCACAATCCTGCCAACTCTGAACTCTCTTTAGGACATGTCCTACAAAACTTAAAGCTGGCAGTTAAACCCTTTATTAAAAAAAAACATAGTTTGACCCAGGAGTTCTAGTTAATTGCAGACTGATCTAAATATACAATTTATTATGTGTCTTAGGGAATAAAACAACATATTTAAAGAGGAAGAACCCTTTCCCCATTTTACTGTCTGACCAAAAGGTCATCACATAGATTTTTTTCTATGTAATGCATATGCATCTAGCTTAAAGGGCAATGAGAAAACAAGTGCAAACAGATGCTTTCTGACATACATCAGAGCACACAAAATATATCTGAATTTGTAAAGCAGGTTAAAGGCAGAAAAACAACATCAGAAAATTAAGGCAGCACCTATGATAATATCCCACCATATCCAGGAGTTTTCACCAGGTTTGGGGGGTGGGAAACAATGGGGTGAATTAGGCCCTGTACCGCCTGCTTCCACAGATATGTATCAGTGGCCTTACCGAACTATCACCAAGCATTACTTAGACAACATAAACACAACACGGAGCATTTTTAAATGATCTGCCAAATTTAAGGAATACACAATGCCATCTAGATATAGTTCACAGAGGGAAATTCATGTTAGAACAGTGTTCATAAGGTGTTTCAAAGTTGCCGGAGCATTATGAAGCCCAAAAGCCAGGATTGTATATTAAAGAAAATGACTTGGAGTAACAAATGTACAAATTCAGTTAATATTTAAACCCCATCGTAGTACAGAAACTATGCCTATTAAAATTTTTGGGATCTGATCATTGCTACAACCAGGGTCATTCAATTGTCCCAAGTAAAAAAGTTACTTGTCAATAAAACATTTTTTGTTGTTGTTGTAAAAGTAATTTATTATGATGAAATATTTTCATCAGTGTTCTATCAGCTCTTACTTAAAACATATTTGTAATATTTGCCCGCCTTAAATTGATTTCCAGGGCATATATTTGGTCTCCATCTGTCCATGTCCCCTCTTGGACTACATAGAACTAGAAGCATGTTGGCATTTGTGGACAAGCACTAGCACAGTTTAGGTACTATTTATCAGACCACTACAACTTTGTGTAAAGTTATTACTTGGTGTGATTGATTATTACACGTTGTAAAAACGAATGCCCAATTGGAAGTAGGATCTTCTCAGGTTCACTTGAAGGCAGCATTAGTATTTAGGTGTGTTCTACTTGAAGTGCTGTGCAGACCGATTGGTGAATGACATCAAAGTACAGCAAGAGCGATTAAAAAGCATAAGCATACTCTAGCACAGCACCGCTTCAAGTCAAACATACCTTTTGTCTGGTCATGTGATCTCAACGTGTCTGTCCACATGAGCCAACCCACTCCATGTCAAATAAAACCACTTTAATTAGGACACTTATTTGACATTCTTCTAAAATATCACTCATTTCTGTAGCGCTGGACATTTTAATAAGGATCAAATGACTGAGTTCAGCTTTGAGAATGAAACAAACCTGTTTGTTCCTCAGTTTCTTCTTGTTTCACAGAGAATACTTCTTCAATCTTCATGTCTTCAGTCTCCTCTTTAATAAACGGCATCTTTATAATTGTGTTTTACACGGATCTCAGTCGCTTCACCAGGAGTTTTCTGTATGTTTGGACAATATTTCCTGTTTAGGATGAGAATAATTAACAGAAAGAAAAATAAATCCACACTAAATCTCTGGGTGTGTCTCAATCAGCTCCTAGTTTAGTAGTCAGCGCACTAGTTAGGGAGTGAGTCAGAATGAGAGTTAAAGGGTTAGTTCACACAAAAAGGAAAATTCTGTCATTAATTACTTACCCTCATGTCGTTCCAAACCCATAAGACCTTTGTTTATCTTCGGAACACAAACAAAGATATTTTTGATGAAATCCGAGAGCTTTCAGACCCTCCATTGGGAGCAATGCAAATTACACATTTAAGGTCCAGAACGATAGGAAAGACATCATTAAAGTATTCCATGTGACTCCAGTGGGTTAACCTCAATTTTATGAAGCGACACAAAAATCAACTAAAACTTAATTTACGAAAATATTGACCTGCAATCCAGTAAGTGGAGCACTACAACAAACACGTGTTGTGTTGACTCAAGACAGGAATTTGTTCTGTGAACGCGTTTTGGAAAATATTATTTTGTAAATTAAATATAGAGGTAAATTATGTTTATGTTGAAGTTATGTTTATGAGGTCAAACCACTGGAGTCGCATGGATTACTTTAATGTCTGTCCTATCGTTTTGGACCATGAATGTGTAAATTGCGTTGTTCCCAATGGAGAGACAGAAATTCCTCAGATTTCATCAAAAATATCTTAATTTGTGTTCCGAAGATGAACAAAGGTGAGGTTGAGTAAATGACAGAATTTTCATTTTTGGGTGAACTATCCATTTAATGGCCTAATTATCCACACACACAGAAAAACAACAACACAAAACTAGCACTACAAATCAATAAAAGAATACAAATTATTTTGATAGTTAATTTTTAGGTATATATGACTTATGGTGTTTAATGATTTGTGGATCACGTTTAATCGTTTAGCCATTCATGAAAACATTAGTGATTTGTTTTGTAAAAGTTGTCATTTGTTTTTACCAGCGTGTGTCGGTAGCGAGCGGTGATTCAATCGCTTCGAATCACTCAATCATTTTGGAAAACAATTAGTTCAGTTAACTCTTTGAGTTATGAAAAGTTCTGTTTCTCCATCACTAATTTCCATTGACCGTATTTGTGTTTACGATAAACAGATTCATGATACAGGGAGAGAAATGAGACACAACTTTTCTGTTACTCATGTGCTTACTTATGTTTGTTTGATTAATGCATTACAATGTTACATTCAATAATATTGGTAAAACTTTACAATAAAGTCTCATTTAACTAACATGAACTAACAACGAGCAATACATGTATTACTGTATTTATTAATCTTTGTTAATGTTAGTAAAAATACAGTTGGTCATTGTATGTTCGTGCTAGTTCACAGTGCATTAACTAATGTTAACAAATAAATAATTTTATTAATGTATTAGTAAATGTGCAAAATTAACATTAAGATTAATAAATGCTGTAGAAGTATTGTTCATTCTTAATTCTTGTTTACCAATGTAGTTAACTAATGTAAACTTATGAACTCTTATTGTAATGTTACCATATTTTATTTATTTTACACCCCTTGCAAAACTGTCAAATAGACTGAATGCTTTGTATCGATTTAAACTCTTTAAATGCTTAAAACACAAACCTTTCTTCAGCCAAATCACAGACACTGGGGTGTGGCGCAGCCTTATGACATCACACCACCAGACCAAAATAAAAGTCCTGTATAGTGCATAAAAAAAAATTAACTGGAAAAAAAAATTACATACAGAAAACAAAGATCAAATTTTAGGATGCCATAGGTCAATATCAAGTGAGTGTGAAGTTATAATTTGGAGCATAAAGCAAAAAAATAAAGTGGCTTTATTATATTTTTATTTACCTAATTTATTAACAATTCTATAAAACTATTTTGTATGCAAAAAAAATCAACTGGTTTTATTCATTTATTTTTCTCTCTCTTTCATAAACACACACACACGAGAGAGAGAGAGAGAGAGAGAGAGAGAGAGAGAGAGAGAGAGAGAGAGAGAGAGAGAGAGAGAGAGAGATCGATCTAAGGATTCGTTGGAGACCTGGGGCCCGTTCGTTGGCGATATGGCATGATTTTGGATTGTTTGGTTATTCGACACTCATCCTGGACTCATCCTGGACTAGCAACAGGTGCGCTAGCTTGAACCTGCTCGCGGGCTTATTTCATGTCAACAGCATAAGCAGAGCTGATACGGGAAGTCTTTTAGCGCAGCGCGATAGTGTTGGATATTTTCTGAGATATATATTCTTTCTCGTGAAACGAAGGTGAGGGTGTCGTTTATACATTATTATTTTGTTGGAAACGCACATTAATGTTCGACTCGTCGGAGTTGGGCTTTAACAACAGCACAAAATGTTTGCATTGCCCTAAAATTCTTTGCGAGTGGCTCTTTCCTTTACACTATTGGAGATGCGGAGAACTTGGTGATAAGTGCTGTCTGTCATGTCATTCGCAAAGTTTACCTGGCGCTCAAGCAGTTTTTAGTTGTTTTTTTGTGGCATTTGAAAGGCACTTTAGACCCAAGATGTATGGGGGGGGGGGAGAGCTGAACACAGGGATGCCCTTCACAATGGGTCGTTCACATTCAACCCAAGGGCCAGCTCTTCTGCCGGGTTACATGCAGGACCACCACCTGTTTGTTTTTCTTTTCTTTCTTTTTTTCTCAGCCTTTTTCTTGGTTGCTTTTATAAACAGGCAAAATTTGATTAACAGTGCCTTTTTAAAAGAGACTGTAGTAGGTCTATAATTAATACAAATTACCATTATGTAGAATATTCTAGTACTTCACTTTTACTTGTTCACATGTTCTAGTAGTGGGTGGTGACTCTGACATTACAATGAACAAAGTTATTAATTATTTAGAAATTATTAAAGTACAAAAATATATACTGTAAGAAGTGATAAAAACATCTAACATGGCCCCTTTAAACTTAATTTGTCTGCTACTTTTTGCCAGTCCTCTCTCCTGGCTTTTGCACACGAGGCGTTTTAATAAAAATTTCAAATTCAGCATTTCCTTCAAGCAATAACTCTCGCTCTGCTGCAGTGAAAAACTGAGCGCGCTCTTTGGCCACGGTGAGCAGCGTTGCTGATCAATGTTTCTACTATCGATACATATCCCCTTTTAAACCAGCGCATGAACGCGCAATTATACTAATCATAACTGGCAGGTGTGTTCGAAGAACACAATTAGCCAGATCATAATGAGCACGATGATATTCATCTTAGATGTCTCGTTTGATCTCGGATGTTTTAAGCAACGTACGAAGAACGGGCCCCAGATAGTTGAGTCAGCAGTTTCAACAACATACATAATGCACTTAACAGTTGGAGAAAAATGTAATTCTGGCAGACTTCTATAATTTCAGAAAATAAATGTACAATAGTTACATAAATATGTACTGTAAGTTACTGTAAAAAATATTAAATAAGCAATACATATAAAATAAATGCATACTACAACAACAATGAATAAACAATGTTAAGAGCATCCTAAAATTATTATTATTGTTTTTTTTTTTACAGGAACAAAGTCCCTTTCCCAGATCAATGACCAGGTGCCTGGTCAAGTTTTTTTCTGGAGAAAATTTAAAACCTTCTCTCTCCAGAACCTTTCCAGAAACCGCATCAACATGCTGGTCCAGATGATGCTTCATGGAGCCATGAAGTTGAAGTGCTAGTCAGTTTACTGGCTTGCCTGTGGAGCGTCCTACAGGGTCACCTCTGACACCTTCAACATGCCACTTGCAACTGTTTGGAGGACTGTCCACAAAGTTGTGGAGGAATTATGACTACTCAAATGATGACCATCTTCCACAAAGATATTTATTTCCCAAAACCAGAGGAGATGGAGGAGGTGGGGGCTGGCATTTCTTAAAATATTACAAACAGGAAACTTATTTTATCATACTGCAGAGCTCCTGGGATGCCAAGGCCACATTTAAAGATATGTGCATTAACAATCCGGGCTTGTTACATGATTCCCTTTTCTTTGGTGGACTTCCGATCTGGTCCTGTGCCGTCCTCTTGTGACCAAAGAAAATCATGAAACACCCAGATGCTCCTGTGTTCCCAAAACTCCCTATTATCGGTTCTACATTTTCCAAAGAGCTTGCACTTCATCACACCTGCAGTTTGAGGGCCTATGTGTTAGACAGGAATTGGCCACTATAATAGAGAAGCAGTCAGAGTGTCCACTGTGGAAGGAAATGTGCATGCCTAGAGTGACCGCTAGCATATTTTAAAAAGTTTCTTATGTGCGAGGGAAGACATCTGGACAGGGCGTAAAGCAAACTAGGAAAATGAAAACAGGCATTGACAGACAACCTTAGGGTCATAAACTTTGTCATCAGGACTGGCACCAAGGTAGGATGTATGGGTATACAACAAAACCACAAGGTGAGACAGAATAACGCTCTAACACCGGAGACCCACAAGACCTCACCAGGAGTTTCAGTAGGAGAATACCGCAAGACACTAGCAGACGGTCAGTTTAGCCAGTCTGTCTGCTTCCTGACCTGGGCCCGGTTAGTCAAGGTTCAGCTCTAAGACTGTAGGTACGCTCGTCCCAACACAGGCTAAAACAGGGACACACCAAATCCTGTCCCTGGATATCTACAATCCAGCAAAGTTCAGCTCCAACCCTGATCAAAAACAACTGAA
The DNA here is from genome assembly GCA_036326025.1 of Chrosomus eos. Classification (NCBI taxonomy): domain Eukaryota; kingdom Metazoa; phylum Chordata; class Actinopteri; order Cypriniformes; family Leuciscidae; genus Chrosomus; species Chrosomus eos. Next base: position 34,451,445 of record CM070822.1, read on the forward strand.
AAAGCTCATTATAATCTTCAGGAACACTTAATTACAGAAAGATGTTTTGGAGCAGGGTTTAGGGGCCATTTACACGTCACCATTTTCAACTAAAAACTGAACTTTTTAGCTTTTGAAAATGGATTTCAAAGTGCAAGGTTCTAAAAACTATACCTTTACAGTCTCCATGTAAACAACCAAACTGTGAATTTGTAAAAAAGGTGGTGTCATGCGCATTAGTGCTCAGTATAAAGGTGTGGGATTTTTCTTTACGGAGTGATATTACCAACTACTGGCCTGGTATGCATAAAACAGTCGTATATGCAGATGATTGCTTTGACAACGTTGTCATCTGTTTTTAGTACATCGTTGTCATGTAAACATAACCTTAATCTGAACTCCACAGGTAGGTAGAGCTCCAGAAAAGGATTAATCCCCCCTGTGCTAAAAGATTAGGGCACGGTTTTACAGACAGGGTTTAGATTAAGCCAGGATTAGGCCTTGGTTCAATTAGGACATTCAAGCAGCTTTAATAAACATGCCTTAGAAAATAAAAACATTATTGGTGTGCATCTTGAGACAAAACAATGGCACTCACATATTTTAAGATATCAGTGCAAGTTGCTTTCGGTTAAAACAGCTCAAACATGCATTTTAGTCTAGGACAAAATTTAAAACTTGTCTGTAAAACTAGGGGGACGTCTCTTGTCCAAAAACCTGCTTCAAAGTATTATTTGCATAATAAGGTATTGATTTAGTAACCAACTTCTGAGTTTGCATCTTAAGGTTTTCATCTTTCAAATGGAATATCATTTCTGAAGATTAATTGATATAAAAGAAACAAATGCCCTTCGGAGAAACTGAACTGGCGAAATAATTCCCTTCAGTGTGCACTCTTATTTCAAGTCACCTTTATTTCTTTAGAGCTTTCTACAATATGGATTGCCGGTTGAAAAGGGCAGAATCAACTATGGAAACTCTATGGAGACAATTAATTTCTACACAAGACATCAATAGCCTCGTTTCCACTGCCGGGCCAGGGCCGAGCCGTGCTTGTGATACATTGATGCTGAACTTTCTAAGCTAAGCATTCAGCGAGCAACGCTTCTCAAGTTTTGCGGTTAAACCATTTTCTCATGTGCCGGTTAAGGAATTTATTTATTTATTTTATTTGACAAAAACGTATGGTTCTATTTGTTGTGAATTCTCATGTGGTCTCTGAAGTTTCCATGTTGAGTAAAACTCTCTCAACACTGTTGGCAGGTGTAAGGCTTAAATTATCTGGTGTGAACTCTAATGTGCCTGTTAAAGTTTCCCTTTTAAACGAAACTTCTTCCACACTTTGTTGGCAGGTGAAAGGCTTTTCTCCCGTGTGAATTTTCATGTGCCAGTTAAGGCTTCCTTTATGAGTGAAACTTTTTCCACACTGTTGGCATGTATAAGGCTTCTCCCCAGTGTGAATTCTCATGTGGTAATTAAGGTGTCCTTTTCTGTTGAAACTTCTTCCACACTGTTGACAGGTGAAGGGACTCTCTCCATTGTGTACTCTCATATGGACTTTAAGGCTTCCTCGTTGAGCAAAACTCTCTCCACACTGTCGGCATTTGTAAGGGTTCTCTCCAGTGTGAATTCTCATGTGAACTTTAAGGGGTACACGTTGAGAAAAACTCTCTCCACACTGTTGGCATGTGTAAGGCTTTTCTCCCGTGTGAATTCTCATGTGCCTGTTAAGGCTTCCTTTATGATTGAAACTTTGTCCACACTGTTGGCAGGTGAAGGGACACTTTCTAGTGTGAACTCTCATGTGGACTGTAAGGTTTCCATGTTGATGGAAACTTTTTCCACACTGAGGACATGTGTAAGGCTTTTCTCCCGTGTGAATTCTTATGTGCCTGACAAGACTTATTTTACGAGTGAAACTTTTTCCACACTGTGGGCACGTGAAAGGGGTCTCCCCAGTGTGAATTTTCATGTGGACAGTAAGGTTTCCATGTTGAGCAAATCTCTTTCCACATTGAGGACATATATAAGGGCTCTCTCCAGTGTGAATTCTCATGTGAATGTTAAGGTTCCCATGTTGAGTAAAACTGTCCCCACACTGTTGGCATGTGAAAGGCTTCTCTCCTGTGTGAATTCTCATGTGCCTGATAAAGTTTCCTTTTAGAGTGAAACTTGCTCCACACTGAGGACATGTGTGAGGCTTTTCTCCAGTGTGAATTCTTATGTGCCTGTCAAGACTTATTTTCCTAGTGAAACTTTTTCCACACTGTTGGCAGGTGAAAGGGGTCTCCCCAGTGTGAATTCTCATGTGGACTTTAAGGTTTCCATGTTGAGCAAATCTCTTTCCACACTGATGGCATGTGTAAGGGTTCTCTCCCGTATGCATTCTCATGTGAACTTTAAGGTTTCCATGTTGAGCAAAACTGTCTCCACACTGTTGGCAGGTGAAAGGTTTTTCTCCAGTGTGAATTCTCATGTGCCTGTTAAAGTTTCCTTTTTGAGTGAAACTTTTTCCACATTGTTGGCATTTGTGCTTCTCTCCATTGTGAATTCTCATGTGGACTTTAAGGTTTCCTTGTTGATTGAAATTCTTTCCAAACCGAAAGCAAGTGAAATATCTTCTAGTTCCTGTCTTTTGGGCTTTTCTTCGTGTGGAAGTCTTTTCAGTCTGTGAAACACTAAAAGATTTTTCTCCAGTTATGAAATCATCAAGATTCTCATATTGATCATGAAGATTCTCATATTGATCTTTCTCTTCAATTTCATTGAGTACTGCTTTCTCCTCTTTCATTGCCATTAGGTCTAAGGTGGAAAAACAAACAAATAAAAGTTAACCCCAGTTTAATGGCACAATACAACAGACATCAAAACATTTAGCATGTTATGCATCAAAACCAACAACATGTACTGTATCTAGATCCTATACCAAAGGTGTCCAAACCTGGTCTGGAGGCCATGTGCCCTCAATACACCTGCCGGACGTTTCTGAAGTTCTCAACTCTGGCTCTTGAAACCCTATTTCCTGCAGAGTTTAGCTCCAACGCTAACAAAACACCTGTTCATGCTAATCAAGGTCTTGCGTATTATTGAAAGCTAAAGGCAGGAGCTGCAAGAGCTAAACTCTGCAGAAAAGGGGACCTTGAGGACCACAGGGTTGTTTGTAAAGTTGATGTGTTTAGGTATGTCAATATGCCATTGTTGATTTGTTTGGGTACAACATATACACACATGTATACGTGTATTTATATTTGTTTTGTTCCTTGTGATGATTGTGTGTGTTTTCTTTTTATTTTGGATGTTTTGATTTTATGTAAAAGCCTAACCAGGGCCGCAAACTAGCTTTACGCTATATGCCCTTTCAGGCATATAGGTTGTCTGTGTAACAATGCCTAGTGTATTGTCCCTGTAAAAAAAAAAAAAACACTGAGAACTGCATGTGGTGAGCAGGACAAGGCAGAGGGCCGTGGCTTGATTGATAATGAGCGACACCTGTGCAAACGCACCAGTCTCATATCTCTCACGGAGGAGAGGAAGCATAAAAGGAGGTGCGAATGACAAGGAAGGACGAGAGGCCAGGCCTGGATTTTATTCGATGTTTTATTTCTCTTTACTTTCGTTTTGTATTTGTTTATTTTACATTTTTTAAGTCTTTGAATGTTCGCCGGTTCCTGCCTCCTTCCCACAACATTTAATCTTGCTACACTGGTGCCAAAACCCGGGAGGAAGGAGGGACGGAGAGCCCTCGCTGCTGTGGAGGTCGGGCAGCAAAGGAGCGGACACCGCCGATGGTTGCCCAAGGCTATGGTGCTGGAGTGATTGAACATCAGGTGGGACTAATCTACATTTCTCCACCTCATTCTTCACTCTTGCAGAGATTACCTAAACTCACACAAGAATCCTAAATGGTTTAATGTGAATGATTATCATCGAGTTTGATACATGTTTAGTATCATTCGAAATGTCTAAGTGCGACTGGTACAAATGTCTCATTTCCTCCTGTTCTCAAAAGGTGTTACCTCTGAATATAAATATCTATTGTCTGTCTGTATAATGGAATGCAGCAAGGGGCTCAGGGCTTTTTCTGGATCTCAGATCAGCCCGTGAGGCTGAGTGTCACATGACTCTCAGCCTCACCTAATTCCTAATGTTGGGTAAACATTTTTTCTTTGTTCTAGAGCATTTGATGTTTTGCATTGATTATCTTTGAATTGATTATGAAATTGTAATGATACATTTACCTGACATAATAAATTGTTATCTTTGATTATTCTAACTGACATTATTTTCATTAGAGTTAAAAGGAATAGTCAAACATCGCTCACATTTAACGATGCACGGATATCATTAAAACCTTTTCATTTATGGAGTCAGATGAAAGAACGAGTTAATACATACGAGAAAATGTATTGAATTTAATCAAAAATACTTTGCCGCGAGAAAAAGACAGTAACACGTGTTGACCTTCCGTGCTGGTCGGATGCCGGACTTTGGGCCAATCAAGCACGGCCGCCGTAACCGGTATCTCAGTCTCTGTGAACTTCTTTCTGAAACGCATTTCAAAGATGAACCGAAACTCAGCGAGCACTTGTCACATCAGAACAGGGTTTCTCCAGGTATCTTCAAATTAAATGTAATGCCTTTTTAATGCCATTTTGATTTTTTTTAATGCCATAATCAACCCAGTGTGAACCCGGCTTTACTCAAACTCTCGCTCTGCTTTCACTCTGACTGCCATTAATGATCTAATTGTGAAGTCTAATTCCACATCCTGCCAGCTTGATCCTACACCTACTGTTTTGCTTAAGATGCATCTTTTTCCATCTTCATGCCTTTGAGTGAGAGACGTGAAATATTACAAATTAAGGTTTCAGCATCAGCTAATCACATCACATCTAGATTATTGCAATGCTCTATTTCTTTGTCTCAGCAGCAAGAGTTCTCACCTTCACCAGGCGTTCTGCTCACATTACTCCTCTCCTTCATGATCGTCACTGGCTACCCGTGGCATCACGTATTCACATTAAGATATTACTTCTAACGTTTAAGGCATTAAATGGTCTTGCACCTCCATATCGGTCTGATCTACTTTACTCCTACTTACTATTGTCCTAAATACTGTCCAGAGAAAGTTTTCAGAGAACAGTTACTCGTTTAAATTGTATTTTTAATTATTTTAAACATCAACTTTATGCAATGTCAGCTATGAGGTAAACATTTTAGGATGTTTATGCAATTTAATGGAAACAGATATGCCTTTGTTTTGCACTGTAAATAATTGTCTGACTCGACGCATCACTGACGAAACATTTTAAAAATAAAACGTGCATATCTTTCTGTTTCTACAAATTCTATTCTTCAAACACGATGGTATTTTTCATAATATTGTGAAGACCACGAAATGGGATATCATTAGGCTTCTGTCTGTTTGCACACGACACCAACAGCACCAGCAGAGGTTGTACAGTACTGTGACATCGGACTTATTCAAACTGGCCAATAGAATTTTCGATCACAGAGCGAGTCCTTCGGTGTCTGTCATTATACTGTCTATGTTGCTAAAACCATCTGCATCGATCATTTCTCAAGCAAACATTTTCTCAGAACATGACATCTACTAGTACACAAATTAAATGACAGTTCATCTGTGAGAAGGAAACCAACCTGTTTGTTCCTCAGTTTCTTCTTGTTTCACTCTGAATGTTTCTTCAATCTTCATGTCTTCACTCTCCTCTTTAATAAGTGCCATCTTTATAATAGTGTCACATGGATCTCAGTCGCTTCACCAGGTGTTTTCTGTCTTTGTCCTGTTTAAGATGAGAATAATAAACAGAAAGAAAAATAAATACACATTAAATCTCTGTGTGTCTGAAACCGCTCTAGTTCAGTGTTTCAGTTCACTGGTAAGAGAGTCAGTCAGAGAGCGTTAATGGACTTAAATCTCCTGATTAGACCAAAAACACTAAAACTAGCGCTTCAAATTAATAAAAGCACAATTTTTATTGATAATTCCTATATAGGTATAAGATATTTATATTTGGTATCTAGATTACATTTAATTGACTGCAGATGCTACTGCTCAGTTCCAAAGAGATTGGGTTGTTTCTTCAGGAAGCACTTGCTCATCTACTATCCTAATATCCTAATAAGTGGCTCAACACTATTCTTGTGCATGTAAAAAAAATTCTCAAGTGCAAAGCAACTTTATCACAAATAATAGAAAGAAGAGCTTCTCATGTGCTTTCAAATTCACATATAGTCCATTGAGTAATGACATTAGGAGGAATATTAAGTGTCATTGGCAAATTATTCAAAGCGATCATCAGTCATTGAATTCATTTCACTTTTTGTGTCTTCTAGGAGCTCTAGTCTGAGGGACAAGCTTGTTCATGCAGACAGACATCTCTTCTCCACCTACTCTTGTCGATGCCCAGGGTCATTTTCCATGCTGAGCTCTGAGCTCTATGGAACCGTCTAGTTGAACTGAAAAGAATGGTAAAAATGGTGTTTTCGCGGAGATATTAGCCAAAAACCACCGCGCAAATCAAAATGGCATCTTTTTTTTTTTTTTGCACCGAAATGACTCAAATTTGTGGATTGAGTCCAGTTGAGTGAGTACACTACATGTGTTTAAATTAGTGCTGGGCCGTTATCGGCGTTAACGTGCTGCGTTAACGTGAGACTCTTATCGCGAGATAAAAAAAATATCGCCGTTAATCTAAGTTGGGTTGGGATCATAAATAGCTTTTTCGAATATTGTTATTTTCACGCAATTGTAATGTGTAGTATGACATAATTGACGCCGCGCCTACCGTCACAGATCGCCAGCAGGGTATTTTCCTGTCAGAGACACAAGGTGTACTTTCACTTTGTTGGGCGACGTTCCTCTCATTACTTTATTTGAATGCAATACGTTGTTAAATGAGTTTATTCCAAGCGCGCTGTATCCTTTGTATGGGCATGAGCGATGCTCATTTACAAATGAATCACTCTTTTGAGTCGATTCTGTTCAAAGACTTCTTCAAACAAGTTGTCAGATCTGTCTAAATCGGTTCGCGAATCAGTTGATCTGTTCAGTTCCTCACGCACTGAATCGTCTGAAGCGCTTTCAATTCACACTCGAGGAGTCGTGAGTAACAGGAAGATTTAAGAACATCAAGAGCGTTGGATGAAGTGGCCGATATACAGTCTAATCTAGTGAAAGCAAATCTGCAAATGCATCATATCTTTGCCAGCGATGAAGATCTTTATTAGTTGAACTGAACATCTTCGTAAACTGTCTGTGAATGAATGATTCCACAGGACGATACATTCGAGTTCATTTCATTCAGGTAATACATTTTACAACCAGATTATTACGCCACGATAGCACTACTAAAAAGTATGACATTATCCGGGTTTTGGACATACATTAATTTATAGGCTAAAAAAACGCTTCAGAGCGTCGGCGCACTGGTTAACAGGTTTAAATAAGCTACCATTGTCCACAGTTTATGAAATGAACACCCGCCATCCCGCGGAATGTGTGTGTATTGCGCAGTGGCATAATCACACAAATAGTTTACATTGATTGAAACTAATTTGTTTAAAAAGGAGGCTATTGCAGTAACAAGGCAGGTTCACATAAAATCATTATGACATATGATGACATTATTTTTTGATTTAACGAGCATTGGCGATGCAAAAACGGACTGTCGTCCGTATTGTTTTTTTTTCTTCTTCCAATTACTATGTTAAAAAAAAAACGACAAAAACATGTTACTTGTTCAATTAATAAACAGTTTGTTTGATGACAAATCGCTAAAGATGAAATTGGCCTCCCTTTCTGGCATTGCGTTTTTTTTTTTAACGATATTCGACTTTTGCTCCTCGATTGTCGAATGGCATTTTTGGCAGAAATTCACATCCCTATGCGAGGCGAACTATTCTCAAAGACTTACTTTTAGTCATTATTTGGGTAGCATACATATTCTGAATGCCTTCGGGAGAATTCAAATGAGCCATTTTAATCTAGATTAATTTTAAAATTAATCTAGATTAATTAGATTAATCTAGATTAAAAAATGAATCTATGCCCACCTCTAGTTTAAATACTCTTTTTCATTATTTAAAATGAACGAGGCCCCCCAAATGTTCAAAAATGTCATAAGCTGACAGTCAAAAAGGTCAAACCAACGGAACACACGTCCCTGAGGAGACTCGGCAAGTTCCGTCATCTGGTGCCCTCGAGTCGGGCCCCAGAGTTTGAGGGCCCTGGCGGCTTTCTGAGCGTTTCACGACCCTCGTTCGTGATAAGACCGCTGATTGTGGATGTTGACTGAAAAATGTGGAATGTGACTGGAGTTTTTTTGATTGACACGCGACACCCATTGATCAGGAGTTGTTTGTTTTTGTCAGTCGTCGTGACAACTAAGGAGCGGGGGAGTTGCGATTGGTTAAAAAAGGGCGTGAGGAGACCACATCTACTACCAAATATTTTATATATTTTTTTTCTGGGGTTTGTATTTATTTAATTTTTTAACATTAACAAAGCCCCATTTTAAAATGGTCAGAAGCGGACTCATCTTTTTATTGTTTAAAGATCAAAGAAAGGTTTGGATAAGGTGAGTTGATTGATATATTAACATATTAAAAGTGATTTATTGCACATTGCATCAGTCTTCAGTGTCACACACACACACACACACTGTATGTTTGGTCTTGTTTGACACATCTTTTCTTACAGCCATTCGCTGTCTCATTTGCCCGGTTAGACTCGTCCACATCAGCGAGCACCTGAGGGTCGCCCACGGCATGCAGAACCTCGAGCAAAGGGCGATTTGCATTAAATTCACCCGCCGCAGAGTCAAGCTGCTGAACGTGGCTTGTCTGCTCTGCGGCAAGTTTGTCAAGTAAGTAAGTAACCTTTATTTATATAGCACCTTTCACAGACAAGAAGGGTCACAAAGTGCTTCACAGTAAAAAACAGTCAAAACAAAAATAATAAAATAAATAAAGCATAGAAACACATAACAAACAAAGCCACATCGCTAGTTAAATGCTTGTATAAAAAGATGTGTCTTAAGGTGTTTTCTAAAAGTTTCCAGAGTCCACGGCTCTCAAGGCTAATGGAAGAGAGTTCCAGAGCCTTGGAGCAACCACACAGAAAGCAGGATCACCTCTTGTTTTAAAACGTGTTCTAGGAATAGTAAAAAGGTCTTGGCCTGAAGACCTCAGAGAGCGACTAGGAGTGTGTGTGCAGTAGATCCTGGATATAAGAGGGAGCTTGACCATGGAAGGCTCTGTAAGTAATGGTTAACTTTAAACTGCACTCTAAAACCAATTGGAAGCCAATGAAGAGACTTAAGCACAGGTGTAATATGTGATCTCCTGTTGGTCTTTGACAAAAGTCTTGCAGCAGCATTCTGTACAACTTGCAATTTGTCTATGGAGGATTTGTTTAAACAAGTGTACATGTAATGGTGTGAAAAATGTATAATTCATCGAACTTTATTTGATTAGTTGCTTCTCAATCAGATGCAGAGAGATTGAGCAAGGAATGATCCACATTTCATTAAGGTGGGGGAGGTTGGAATATTAAATCAACACCAGTATTTAATTTAACATACATCAACCAGCATTTAGTCTTAGTGCTTATCAAACATTATAATTGCACTACTGCCCTGTACTGCATGAGTTTGATTGGAAAGATGTGTTGTGTCCTTTAGTGTTACTGATTTGGTATGAACCCCACTTTCTTCAATCAATGGTATATTCCTCGCGTGTTGAACTCTTCAGTTTGCGGGAAGCACTCTGAAGAAAGGTATGTGTCTCCGTTAATGGACAATTCAAACAAGGTCTTAGAGCATATTAAATAGAAGTTATTATGAAATCAGAACGAAATATGGTGGTAATACTGTTGGTGACCCTGTTGTTTGTTAAATAGATGGTTCTTCGTGTTTAATATAGTACATAAACTGTATTGCGTTAAACGTGCGATTGTGTCATATTTCTATGAACGGTATAACACTTTAAGTATCAGTTAATGTCTTATGTTGGTTTTCATGGGTATGAGGATGCTTGTTAATGTTGATCTGGGTTGATTTTGATGACATGAGTGGTAAATCTGTGCTGCACCGAGTGAAATGTGCGCCAGTAATCAACGGTGCATTCTGGGTAATGTAGTTCATATTTAATGCATGTTATGTGTGTTAAGAAGAAGCTGAAACTGTGAATTGTTTCTTTGATATTGTAAGTTGCCTGCATATTAGAAATATGGGACAATGTACTAACTGAATGATGTATTTGCAGATTGTCAATCCAGAAACAGATGATTGTGTAACAGTGTCCCATTTTATGCTTGCAGGTATGAGTTGTATTCTTTTGTTTCATTATTGTTTTATTAATTTTCGGAATTCATAAATCTTATTAGTTCTACATAAAAAATATGCCTTTGGTGTTATGCATCTTATTAAATGGAACCATTTAAGATACTGTAAAGAAAATACATCTTGTAATATGAGTTTGCCGGAAGCACTCTGAAGAGAGATTGTCAATCCAGAAAAAGATGATTGTGTAACACTGTCCCATTTTATGCTTGCAGTAAACACGCAAAAGCGAAAAGACGTTGCTGGTGTTTCTCTTTATTTGGGGCTGACCCTGTGGTGCATCTACTGATCCGCTACATTGCAATAATCCAGACACGAGGAAATAAAAGCATGAACATGCATCTCCAGCTCCTCTTTAGAAACCACAGATCTAATCTTAGCGAAGTACCCGGAGAAATAGCTCCTGAAGGGACACCGGGACTTGACAGTAAGTCAAAACTGACAAGATGGTGCTTGACCCCTTGTTTTAAATCAATGATACAGTGTTTTTTTATGTTTCAGACTCGTTCGAGGTCGAAGGCAGTGCGGGCGATGGAGAATTAGGTGTCCGTGGGGAAGCTGCAGCTGCTGTGGGACAGCAAGCCAGCCGTCCCCATGGTCCACGACTTCTCCCAGGCCGAGGCCCCATCCAGACGAGAGGAAATAAAAGCATGAACAAGCATCTCCAGCTCCTTTTTAGAAACCACAGATCTAATCTTAGCGAAGTACCTGGAGAAATAGCTCCTGAAGGGGCACCGGGACTTGACAGTAGAGAGCGTTTTCAGACGAGCTGTTCGACCTGTTCGAAAGCCTGCCGGCGCTGTGGATCGCCGACGGCCCGGAGGCCACTCAAGGTACGAATGCCCTGTGTCATCACAATCCTAATAGTGCTGCAGATCATCAATAAGCGGTCAACTAAATTGATGGTTTGTTTTTCAGAAGAAGAGCCTCTGTTCTTCGCTTTGCTTCCGGTCAGGGATGCAGCGCCGGAAGAAGAATACGATTTCTTCCCGAATTTTGTTGTGTGATGTCTGTGTGTCTGTGTGTGTGTGTGTGTGTGTGTGTGTGTGTGTGTGTGTGTGTGTGTGCGTGTCAATGTTTGTTTGTTCAATAAAGTTTGATGTACTTGACTTTGGGTGTGTGTGTCCATTCTGTTCTTGTCTGTAATGAATAGTCCAGTGAGTAAATTGTTATTTAAACATTATTTAAAACGAACGAGGCCACCCCTTGTTCAAAAATGTCATAAACTGACAGGGGTCAAAAAGGTCAAACCAACGGAACGCGCGTCCGTGAGGAGACGGAAGGTCGCAGGAGCCCGAAACTCTGCGAGTACCGTCGTCTGGTGCCCCTGAGTCGGGTCCCTGAGTTTGAGGGCCCTAGCCGCTCGCGAAGCGGGGGTCGCGAGGTCAGAAGAGGGACCGCCCGTCCACGAAACTGCTATGGCTGCACATGGCCCACACGCAGACGGAAGGTCGTGGTGCCTTGGGATTTCAGATTCCGATTCTCCATGAGCCCCTGAAGCGGGGCCCCGAAGCTTGAAACTCTAGGGCCTTTGCAAAAAAAAAAAAATCGGCCCCTCAAACCCAGTCCACTTTCTCATCTCCCGGACACGAAAGCGGCCTCTAAAAGAGTATAAATGGTCCCTGCACGGTTCAACCTTTGTCATTCTAACTCACACACCACAAGACATTTTCTCAACCTTGCACACACAACCACATTGCACCAGGACCTTGACGCGCTCCTCACTATTCTTTTACACATCGACATGGGAATCGAAGACTGCCCGATCTGCCACAGGGTCTATCACCAACTGAGCCAGCACCTCACCACAAGCCATGCCGTCCGGAACAAGGCCGAGCGCAAGCTGCTGCTCGCCATACCATCCGGGAGGGTGGACATCCTGCCCCACCTGTCCAGTGCCTGCCTGCGGCAAGGACAGCTCCCGCATGGACCGGCACCTGAAGGGCCACACGGAGCTGACGGCGGTGGCTCAGCGAGAGACAATACGATTAATGAAGAGGAAAAGGGTACTGGCTTGTCTCGCCGAGGGTGACCAACCCGACGGTGCCGTTGGCCTCCTCCCTGGACCTGGAGGACCTCCCAATGGAGGAGGAAGAGGTGTCTGGGGAGGAGGTGCTCCCCGCTTTTCCCTGCAGCAACCCCGCCTGCACCAGCCTCTGGGACCAGGTGGCCGACCTCAACGGGCAGGTAAATACCTTGAGCCGGGCGCTCCGAGACGTGACCCGCCGCTACCGCCTGTTGACTCCGAGGCTGGAGAACAACGTGGGGTCGAAAGTGTTTCGAATCAGGAACTTTGTGGCGTACATGGCGGAGGGGCACACCGACCTGGCCAGCCTGGCGTTTTTGAACCAGACGGCGAGGATGCGATCTTGGCACAACTCCCTCAACCAGGCCAAGATCGCAGAGCCGACCATTCAGACTTACCTGAAAAACGTCTCGCAGTTCTTGGCCTACGTCACAGAGACCCAGCCGCCCAACTGCCGGCTCTCCCGTACAGTGATGGTCGGCCTGAACCAGGAAATCAAAAGCCTGATTCGCTCGGTTCGGCGGAGAGTGGTCGTTCACGAAGTGGCGGTAAAACAGGCCAAGGAGGGCCATCTGATCCCCAAGGCCGCTCTCCGTCGTTGCGTTGCCTCCACCAAGGTCACCATTCCTGAAATCCTGGGCAAGTTTTTGCCTCCCACACAAACACACACACACATATACACCCCTTAACGCTTGTCTTTTTTTCCCCTCACAGCCCGTCTCAAGGTCACTGGTGACAGGAAGGACCAATGGTCGTTCTATGGGCACCTCACCGCCTACCTCGCCTGCATCTATGGGCATCGCGGTGGGGTGTTCCAAAATATGACCATTGGGGAGGTGGAGGTAGCGCGACAGGCCGCCATCGATGGTTGCTATGTGATCAATGTGAGTTGTTTTATCTCTCTCTCTCTATGTGTGTCTCTCTCTCCTTCTCTTATGCCACTCGTTTGTCGCTGTTTCCGCCGTCGGTGTGTGAATGAGTGAGTGAATGGGTGATTGTGAGGCAATGTAAAGCGCTTTGGTGGCCATTGGGTCTGTGAAAGCGCTATATAAATGCAGTCCATCCATTTCTACCCACAAGACCAACCAGGCCTTCAGGGCCGCTCTGCTGGCCTTGTCTGAGGAGGAGTACGTGTTTGCTGATTCTTTGCCCTTCTCGCTCTTCGCAGGAGGAGCCTAGCCCAGCGAAGCGGCGCCTGAGGGTCCTTAGACTCAGGCAGCCTATAGCTGTTACCTCTAAAAGCTCCATACACGGTGGCCCAGAAGCTCCTAACCGCTGCCAAAAAGCGCCAGTGGATGCCACCGAGACATTTTTTTAAAGAGTTCAGTACAATGTTTTTATGTGTTCTTAAGTTCCCATGTTGTGTTTGTGTTGTTCAAAATAAATGTTTAAAATGTTCCATCTTTCTTGTCTATTTTTTACGCTAATCGGCGGACCTAAGACCTCGCTCGGGGCTCTAAAAACTTCTACTTCGTGGACACAGTGGTTTATAAGGTTAGCTTTCAATTTTTTGGGATGAAAACTATTTATCAGCACTCAGCGGGCCCCCTGAGTCCATAGCACCAAGTGCCATCCCAGAATTCCACTGTCCACGAACACACTATTTTTTATAATGGAATAAATGCTACGCGGGATCTCCATATCTCAGCTCTGGAAGGCCCCAGAGCCTTCATTTTTGCACTCAGGTCTAAGTCCCATCACCCTCTAACAGAATCCAGAGTTTCAAGAAGATCCGAGAAACTTTATTTCTCGTCCCAAAAAAAAACGACAGGCCAACAGGTCAACGGGATATTTGCATAATATAGTGGGTTAGTGGACAAAGTGGGCTTCAATGGGACATTTACCCAAAAGACAAATAGTGGGTTAGTGGGACGGGGTACATGTGGCACCCCACTGAGGACGAAGGCCAAACTGCATCGGGGGGGCTCGGACTTCGTGGGCCTCCCGTGACCCCCAGGGTCGGCGGGCGGCATCGGCCGACCCCCCAAAAATTTCGGGGGGGCGGCGCGCTCGGCCGCCAACCATCGTCCGCGAACGATGGCTCCAAGGAGGGAACGGACGTTTTTTTTTTTGGGGGGGGGGGGGGGGGGCTTTTCCTTCAATGTTTATAAAACAACAAAACACAAAGATAAAATCACTCACTGCTTTTGACTGAGAAATTTAATAGTAGCTTTAAAAGACTTCACTGTAATAAATTATACATTGATTTTCATATTTGTTCATTTAATTTCTTTCTTGAATGCTACTGTTAAATACACTTAGTGTAGCTGAAATAAATAACACACTTTTTATTTCGTTTGTTTATTTAGTTGTCTATGTGTAACGTGTATCTTTGTTCTTATTTTTTAATAAAGAAAATAACTTTGGCCTAAATCTTTGATATTTTTTATTCTATATTTTCTTACCTAAGGCTTTGAGCATTACAGCCAAATGAATGTCCCTATTTGAAAAACAGTCACTTGCAAAATAGTAAAACCAACATGAAAAAGAATCGTGATAAAATCGTGATTTTCCTAAAATAAATCGGGATATATTTTTGCCATATCGCCCACCCCTACTTGCAAGGGTACATATGTGATCTATATTATCTATATTATCATCTTCTCATGTTCACTGTTATATGTAGGCAAAACAACATGTGCATTGCGCACAGAAATCATTGAACACACAAGTGTCATTCAAAGACAGGATGATACATTCCCAATCTATCGCCACTTTAAGTTTTCCAAACATTCTTTAATGTTAATGTTAAATTAAGCCTTTATTCCCTGATGGTATGAATGAAGAACTAACCTGTTTTTTTTCTATGTGTTTTTTGTCTTACATGCATTTTTTTTAGCCTAGAAATCTAGACGTACCCAAGCGGCAGCAAAAATTATTTTGCAGCCAGTGTGGTCTAGCAACTCTCCGTTGGCATTCGAGCTCGAAAAAACAAACTCTGGTAAGGCCAATCACATCGTGCATAGAGTTGGTGGGCGGGCTTAACATAATGACGGCAGAGTTGTGACCATATAGATAGACGCCCCATCGACCGCTACTGCCTACTGGCGCGCATCTTAAACCGGTCACCCGCTCTGGGGTGCGTTTCCCGAAAGCATCGTTAGCCAACTATGGTCGCAAGTTGGTGGCAATTTCCATTGAACTCTATTGGTAACGACGGAACTTGCGACCATAGTTGGCTAACGATGCTTTCGGGAAACGCACCCCTGCTCAGTGTAATCTGTTTGGCTGGTGCAATGAGCCGTCAGCGCATTTAATTAATCATATCTCACTAAATACCGAACTGATTTTCACGCGGGTTTTTTGCTGCAAAGGTCATACATGAAGCTACGATATAGGACACATTGAATATTTTATTCACAAAATACAACCAATAGTACGGTAATGTTAAATGTTAAATCTTACTTGTGAAAAGTAATCCCCGAGCGATGGTCCGCCGATTTGAGCAGGAATATGCTGCAGAGTGGTCTGGCATCTACTGCTGCTATGCAACGCAAATAGGAGTATGACCGGATTAAGATGGCGGCCGCATTTCTTGCGCCACAGCGGCCAATAGGGCATCTAGTCTCTATATGATGTCTATGGTTGTGACGGTTCCACGTGATTTCCCTACTAACCAGTCCTTCCAGAAAAAAGCGGAGTTTTATTGTGATTGTTGCGGGCAAAAATCCTTGATTACGCGGCCCGTTTTCTTTAAAAATGCGATGGAATATGCGGGATATGTATGCAATTTTTTGCGACGAAATTGCGGGAACTTGCAAAAATTGCGGGAACTTGCAAAAACTGCGGTTTGATGAAAAAGAGAGAAAAAAAGTGATTCCCCGGACACCCTGTTCTCACTAGGCTACTACCTTAATGTAAAGAGTCATTTCTTATTACTTCCTATGATAAGCAAGCGTACTACACAGGGGCGGATCTACAGGGGGGCAAGGGGGGGCAGATGCCCCCCCACTCTAGAGCCTTGCCCCCCCCCAGCTGCCCCCCTAACTTTGGTGATCCAAAAACTGTACTTGTAAAAACAACCCGCAAGCTTCTCAAAACAGTGAACTAAACGATACATTTACCAAAAGTGAACAATTAAATTTTTATTAAAGCCCGTCCCCCCTGCCCCTCAAATACTTAGTACGTCCCTGATTCAAACGTGCAGAGCGTTCGCTCAGTCACGCGCGCGCACACACACACACAGCAAGTCTGCTGCGGTGCGGTGCCGGTGACCCTGCAACCCGACTGGAGAGACTGAGCTGCCCCAGAGCCTCTGAAGGTGAAGTGAGTTTCCCCAATCCCCATGTGTAGTTAAACAAACGTTTAACTTAAAGTTACATTTGTAATGAATGTATTGTATGCTAAAGACGATTCAGCATCAGCAAAAACAGCGAGTCTATTACGTTAGCCAAAATCAGCTGTCAAATCGCTTCCTCGTGATTTGTAAGAGCACTGTTCCCTTTGATTGGCCTAATTTTGATTTTAGTAAAGACAAGAACAGCTTAATAAAAAATATACATTGTTTGTATCCATAACATTAACTGATGGTCGCTGTTACGCCGACGTTACGTTACAACACACAATACAGTGCCAGTTAGGAGATCGATCATTTGATTAGCTAAGCAAATCCAATTCCTCTCAGATATCACAGCAATGAAACCAGGTTAAAACTGGGGAAATAACTAATAAAATCAGGATTATTATATAGTCTAAACATAACTGGCGTGTGTGCATGTGATAAATATTTCTGATTTTATATTTGTTATAGGCTACTTATTAGCTGGGTCATTCCTGGTATGCGGTGACTTTCCTGTCCCAATGGTTTATTTACACATATTTTCTCTAAAATCAGGGTTTCTGCAGGTTTCAGTAAGTCAAATTTAAGACCTTTTTAAGACATTTTAAGACCATTAAGATTGAAATTTAAGACCTACACGACGCATTATCCAAGTTAGATAGATAGTTAACTCGGGATCATTAGAGTATCTATCTATCTATCTATCTATCTATCTATCTATCTATCTATTTATCTATCTATCTATCTATCTATCTATCTATCTATCGTGTGTGTGTGTGTGAGAGAGAGAGAGAGAAGGAGAGGTAGATATTTTTTTAATAGAAATTGTACTTTTGCATATTATACTGTAAAAACACAATTTTTGTTGATTTTAGTTGATCATAGTTGATCATAACTAGAGAGGAAATGATGAGATGATTAAAGTGACCAAAATTATCACGGTTATCACAGAATCCTGTTCAAAAAGTACTAATACTACAGTCAATTCAACAAGTTTTATGTCGAAAAACAGCAAATAACAAATTGATTAGCATCAATATGCACTTTTTGTTTACATAAACATTAAAATACCATTAAAAATGATGGCTAGATTTTAAAAGAGTGTCTTGCAACATGTAATCTACTAACATGTACAAGTTCAAATAAAGTTTTGACAAAAAAGGTTTTATACAAAGTTAAACCTCATATTTCAGCCTTTAAATATTTTTTTTTTATATAAAAAGAATGAGTCAAAAAAAATTACTGACATTTACACATTAGCTTATATTTATTAGTAGTGTTTGGGTGAGCCACCCATCCTTCATGTTGACGGAGCTTTCAATGTTGTTATGCAAAGGGGTGATTGGTTGGTTCCTGTCACATGACCTGCGGTGCGTGCATTTGCGGCATTCTGAAAAGTTTAGATTTTTTCCATCTCGTTGCGCCTGGTAAAAAATTAACGCGTCGCTTCAATTATGAGCACGCTTGGCGCGCGCCTACATTTGAACAAACTGTATACATTTTGAGTGCGGAAAAGACGCGATATGTGAACGGCCTCTGGCGAGCTAGCTCATGTCAAGCCACGAGCTACTGGGGCACGCGAGCGACGTGTTGGAGACCCCTGCTCTAGAGCTCCGCTTTGTAGGCTACAACTCAATACTTTTTTGCTACTTTGTAATAACTTTCTGCGGCAAGCGTTTCTGGAAATGAACGAGGGTAAACACTTTTTTAGACCTGACTAAATGAAATTTAAGACCTAGGATGAAAATCTGGCCGTTTTTAAGACTTTTTAAGGCCTTAAATTTAAAGTCCAGAATTTTAGACTTTTTAAGACCCCGCGGAAACCCTGTAAAATGAGTCACATATTTATAGTAAATGGCTTAAATTGTAGATTTAAGTATTCTTTACCATTTAAACAGAGATAATAGACATTAAAAATAAAATTTTGTATTTTACACAATTTTAATTGATGTATGCATTCAATTATATCATGTCCTCAGAGCACAGTAATCAACTTCTGCAAGAAATATAAACCATGAAATGACAAAAACCTCAAAATATTTTTTTATGTTATAGACTAAATTGGCTCTAATCATACATATAAATCATGTGAAAATATAGGTCTTTTCTTAAAATTTTCTTCAATTACTGCGTCCCTGAAGTCATCTTCCACCCTGTTAGTATGTACTTTTTTGCCTTCCAAATCCGACTGCAATTTCATTGAGACCATTTTCAAGAAGTGACTTAATTTTTTTACCTGCTAGAATTCAACTGTTCAAACTGAAGTAAGCTTCAACTCTCACTCCTAACTTTTTTTTTTAGTTTTTGAAATGTTATCCTGCTTGTCCCACACTTAAAGTTCCACCCTGTTAGGTTATGTTATGGAGAATGTTTGTCCTATAAAAAATTTAAAAACAAATCTGACATAGTTATAAAAGTTATGTTCATCTGTAGAAGGTTAGCTAGCTAAATGTTGATCACTCAAAGAGCTATGGCTAATTTAGCTCAGAATTTTCCACCCTGTTAGATTCCACCATGTTAGGTCTATAAACCTAACAGGGTGGAATGTGAAACATATTCTATTCATCAAAAAAAAATTTGCTTGTTTCAAGAAGAAAAAAAAATCTAAGATGGCATAAGGGACATATACTATCCAAGAAAAGCTCATTATTGATTAGCATTTACATTATTAACATGTTGTGATAACTATGTATATGTCCCTAACAGGGTGGAATATTTTCATGGACAGTGTCTGAACAAAATACCCATAATTATTATTATAGAGTCCCTGAGCTTGACCAATATGTATTCCTTATAGTTAAACATGTCACTATTTTGGTAGAATGCTAAAAACATGAAAATCATGTTCTTTTTTTCCAACACTTATGAAGCCAAAATGTCACCGCATACCAGGAATGACCCAGCTACATGGCCCTACAGTGTAGCCTAATGTAATACAAGGATAACCGGTTTTCACATATTAACTTTTGCTGGCAAGAGTAGTTGAAGAAAGTAGCTGGAGCATAACCATTAAGGTTAAAAGTCCCTGGACACAATTATTGTACTTTTTTAAATATTTTCATTTTGCTTTT
Source organism: Chrosomus eos (assembly GCA_036326025.1). Taxonomy (NCBI): domain Eukaryota; kingdom Metazoa; phylum Chordata; class Actinopteri; order Cypriniformes; family Leuciscidae; genus Chrosomus; species Chrosomus eos. Next base: position 34,471,164 of record CM070822.1, read on the forward strand.
TTATACTTTTACTTTTTAAAAGATGCAGAGTTTTGTTTTGTTTGAACACTGCACTGGGCTTATTCCTGTTGTGAATTAAAAATCTTTGTAGTGTGTAAGGGCACGATTAAACTAACTACTGTGTTTTTGTGTTTGTTTTATTAAAGCGTCTACCCCTGCCACCCTGCTAAGACCTCTTGCCACCCCTTTGCCCCCCCATGTAAAATTTTCTAGATCCGCCACTGGTACTACATCACAAAAAGTGCTGGAAATATTTAATTTCTCATCTTGTTTTATTCCAGCTTGTAACGAGTGGAAATAAGGTGCGGCCCCTTTAAGAGCTGTGCGCTCCCTGTTGAACTGTCTGACGCCATGCGCCTCGAACAACCCCATGTTCTATGTTTGAGGCTACATCTTTTGTCTTACTTTGTTTATTAAGTAACGATGTGGACTGTAGAACGTGTGACAGACAGTTATACGAGTTCGATTTGGGAATAAAGTGCGAGTTGTGAGATGCCAATCGCCTCCGTGAGTCTGTCTGTCAATAACTTCAGCTGTGAGCTATCCCTGTTTTTCTTCTTAAATATTTAAAAATAAAGTGTGCTCCTGTTTTACAGCTTTTCGATGATGTTCACGTGGCGTAATTACGTCACTTCATAACGTTCCCATGGCAACAGGGGGAAATGGCTGCTTGTGTGAAGCAAACGCAACATTTTTCAACTTTCTGCCAAGATATATATGTGACTTTTTGCGACGAAAATTCGGGGATTATGAAATCATGCAAGCCCCGCATATTTTGCGCGGAAATCAGCAATTTATGCGGCGAAATTGCGGAGTATTTGAAAAAATGCGACCCCCGCATAAATATGCGGACTTTGGCTGATTATGCATTGAATTCAGCGATCGCATAATCACGTTTTTTCTGGAGGGACTGACTAACGTTACTTGAAAACAAACAAGATGCTGCTGGCGAACAGCGGTCTTTCGAATCGGCTTTGGCCTCTGGAGGACTTGGAGTTAAGACACGTCACTTAAGTCATTCTTAAAAAAGGAAGATGTGTTCGGAGTTTTGACGACCGGACACGGCAAAAGTTTAAAGGTGCCCTAGAATGGGGTTATTTTATAATGTTTTTTTAGATCAAAAATAAGTCATAATTTAGAAATAAAAGGGATTTTTCCTAGCCTGATTTTTGCCTCTGACTTGAACACTCTGTTTGAAGGGGCGTGTCTGCTGTGGGATTCAGTGTAACCGGGCCACTGCTGTGATTGGCTGACATGCTTGCATATGAAACGTGTGAAACTCTCTCGAATACTTTTACTACAGATATTATACGTTTTTACTATTACAGCTATCGAGATTACCGAATCGTGAGATGTTTATAAAGTATTTAAATCTATTTCCATCAAGCAGATGACAGTCTGTTGATCGCGAGACTGAAGATCATATCATTGTAACGCAGTTGCACTCTCTCTAATGCTTTCACCAATGGGAACACGATGATGTACATCATTGATTTCATAACGAGTTTGGCAAGTGTCCAGATAAACTCGCGCAGTGTGGAAATATTGTTCTTTGATTGCTTTCTGTATATAATTTATTCACTGAGAGAAGCTTGATATTGTCCCAGGTTTGAAAATAAGTCCGTGGTGAAATGAGCAGAGCAAACTAACAACTTCGAATTAAACTGTTGCGATATCCGATTATATATAAACATCAACCACGCCTGTTGACATTTCTTTTCTGTGGGAAGGGTATGAAAAGTACTCACATCCCCTGCACAGCCTGGAACATAGCATTTATTTCCATGATCTGCCATTTACCCTATGATCCTCTCTTGTTTCGATGACTCGGCTGCGCAGTTCTGGCTGGCACTGAACATGGGCTGGCATATGCAAATCTTTGGAGGCGTACATATTAATGATCCCGACTGTTGCGTCACAGTCGGTATTGTGTTTTGTCGGTATTGTCGAGATTTGCCTGTTTTTCAGGGGTGTTTTTTAAAAACGAGATTTAAATAAGAAGGAGAAAACAATGGTGTTTGAGACTCACTGTATGTCATGTCCATGTACTGAACTCCTGTTATTTAACTATGCCAACATAAATTCAATTTCACATTCTAGGGCACCTTTAATATATCAACTAGCTCCGCTGGTGGGAAAACACATGGGACTCACTCATCCACAACCGTTCGTTGCTCTGGTTGGTTGTAGCGCTATCCTATTGCGTGCCGAGGGAATTTGAAAGACAACCGTTTATCCCGCCCCTCGGATTGAGGTATGCCAATTGTGAGTTCCCACACCTAACATCTTCATGTAGGTCTGGCTTGCCAGGCTATTGTTTTTTAATACTCCTTTTTGTTGTCGTTGCTATAATTGGATAGGCCTATCTGTAATGTGTTGTCATGCATGCCAATTATCAGACTCTCTTGGAGCTTCACCCGTGATAGAGTTGTACTTGTGATAATTCATTTCAGCTGATGATCCCTAACTGCTAATTTACCCACAAAAGGGAATGTTTGTTGCAGAGTGAGCACTGAAGATAGCAATGTGATGAAACTTTTACTCCTGTTCGTTTTACTCCTTAATTCACTATGCAATTTTTGCACTGCAATAAAAACGTTTTGATAGACTTCTGTAGTCTGTACTGAATTCGGTGTGCGGCCAGCAACCTTCTTGCTCGTTTTCCTGCACTTTCATGAAAACCTGTTATGGGTCATTGCTGGGATTCGGTAATATTTCAGTCCCCTAGACTT